>PYAF01002672.1:444177-459152 GCA_007407185.1 Glycine tomentella | reverse complement strand
TTGATAATTATTATATTATTTTATAACTTTTAATTAAATAATATTTTCTTAAAATTTACTGTTGGATTGAAAGTTCATTTTATATAGATTTCGCATATACAAATTTCATATTAATCTAAAATTATCTATTACCTCGCTCGTATAGATTAAAATCAATTTAATATAAACATTTTAAAATATATTAAAATATGAATAATTTGATTACCTTTTTGTTGTTCTTTAATTTTAATAAAATTTGACACAAATAATCTTCATAATATATAAATATAATTCAATAGTTAGATCTCAATAAAAATCACATTTTAAGTTATAAAAATGTTGTAATAATTATAAAAGTCACACCGGTATAATTTAATCTCTCATTTCATCAAAATTATTATATTTTAATTTAAAATTATCTTTTGTTTTTTATTAAATTAAATATAGAATTACTTACTAAATTATCATAATTAATTTTACTTAATATATTATTGGGCTTGCTCGGGGCATGATCATTTGAAATATATTTCTTTGTTCGAGCAGTATAATTTTATTATAACAGCAAATTTATAAAATTAGGGTAATTTTTGAAAAAAAATTACAAAAAATGAATAGATTTTGAAAATATTATAGGATGTGGATAAGTAATATTTAAAACACTACTCTAGAACATCATAATTATTTTATGAAAAAAGAAAATACTGAAGTCCTGTTTTTTATCACGTTCTTATAAATTAAAATCATTTGTTATTTATTGATATAGATTAAAATTGCTACTACAAAAAAGCGTTTCTAAGACGGTTTTGCACGGCCTACGAAGACGGTTCCACACCCGTCCTTGTTCCAGTCGTCTTTGAAAGTTAACCCTTTCTAAGACGGTCTATAGACTGTCTTTGTATGTCACCCTTCCAAGTCGGTTCACAATCCACCCGTCTTAAAAGCCTAAAAAAAAGAGTTAAATAATTTTTTTTTACGAATCTAAGACTGTTATCTAGGTCAACCGTCTTAGAAAGGTACAAAACAAAGACGGTGGTAACCTGAAACCGTCTTTGATTTCCTTTTTAATTTTTTTTATATTTTGACACTTTCTAAGACGGTATGTGCTGAACCGTCTTAGATAGCTAAGAAACAAGGACGGTCATGTCTGAGACCGTCTTTGATTACCTTTTTAATTTTTTTTTAAATTTTTTTACACCTTCTAAGATGGGTGTCCTCTGAACCGTCTTAGATGTCTAAGAAACAAAGACGGTCATACAACAAACCGTCTTTGTTTTTTTATTTTTTTTATTTTTCACACTTTCTAAGACGGGTATGCCCAGAACCGTCTTAGAATGGTATGAAATTTTTTTTTTACATTCTCGTTTTACGTTTTTAATATCAATAACCATCGTTACAATCGCATTTTCGTATAATGTTAAATGCTGTAAAATGAATCATTAATTGGAAAGGTAATACATGAATAGAAACTAACAATTGCTTTTTATTTGAATAATAACATTAATTCCATAACAATAGCATTAAAGCAACCCATGAATAAAAATAACATTAAATACATGAATAGAAACTAATTACTTATGGCTGATTCCTACAAACATGATGCAGTGCTTCTTCGATATTAGGATACATAAATTCACAAGGGCAATATAGTTCAGTAACACAACCCAGGAAAGAGAGGTTACACTAACCAAAATTGTATCAATTTATTGGAAATTCCATATCTACACATGTATACAATCAATACAGATATAGTAGCATAAAAATAGGAACACAATATGACCTTTTCTATGTGGACATCTTCGTTTGTCAACAATGCTGCATAATCACATTGAGCATGTAACAGACTAACAGGACCAGGAGTTTTCAACTTACTCTTCAATCTAGCCACCTCTTTTTGCAAATGCTTTACCCACGCCTTATCAGACATTGGGACATTAACCTGTGCTTTAGTAGTCACTTCCTTTGCCCAACAAGCAAAAATAGGTCTTTCTGGTTTGCACAAGCAGCCACACTGTCTGCCTTGTGGGTCTGAAAATTTTTGTAATTATAAATTATTTGTTTGACATTTTATAACATATGTACTGTTGACTTTGGAAGATTACAGATGGGAGGAGCCAAAGTCCCATATGACAGATTGAATTCGCAAAGTTTCACAGAAGTTAGGACTGAACTTGTGCAATACACACCAGTCCAATTGCAAGGAGTCAAGTAAGAAGAATCCCAGTTATAGAGATTGTTGTTTGGGTCAAGAAGGAAAGCTTTGAACCTCAAAAGACTCAAATCTTCTTCATTAACTGAATTCATAAGGACAATGCCGAGGCAAAACAACAGCAGCGTGTAAACCCCATTTAGGAAGTGGAAACTACTACACTCCAATGCCATCATTTGTCTCTCAGACAAACCAAAACAGCATAAAGGGTTGGGTTTATTTGGGCAACAACAACACAACAGTTGAAATGATTAAGCTAACAAAAAGAGACAATAAGGGAAAGGTTTCACAGAAGCAAGTGTGAACATGCATGGGACAATTGGGAGGAGGTTCAAGACAAAGCAGAAGATGACATAATAGAAAAAAAGAAAATTAACACTAGTATCGTGTGTGAAAGGAGGAGCAAAAAAAAAGGGGCTTGGTGGTGAGAACAAGTGAATAAAGCAGCAGAAGCCAATTTGACAAATTGTTAACACCCCATTTGGTTACAAAGAAAAATAAATAGACCCAAACAATCAATCAATACAAAACACTAGGATAAGAGTGAAAAAGAGAGATAGAGAGAGACCACACAACATAACTCAAGACAGTGACAAAAAAACATTCATAAAAGACACATAACATTGATTGATGCGGGCATGAAAGTGGAATGAACCATGACTTGAGGATGGTTGAAGTTTTGGGTCAACTCTATGTTGTTGTTGTTGTGTTGAAGGCAAGCACTTTACAGCGAAGTGGCATGAACTACTTGTTGTTGTGGTGGTTGTTGTACGTGTGTTTAATTCTCTGGTGTGTGTGCACTAGTGTTTTCTGTTTTGTTGTGTTAAGTTTTTTGTTTTTTATATTGTTTGTTCTTGTTTTGTGTTCTGGCAATCCACCAACATAGACACTCCATGCGCTGTTACTATTATTTCAGGGTATTGAAAGATTGAGTTGACGGGTTAACTATACAAGTACTTGACTTCTATATTAGCAGAAAAATTATATACAGTAGGTCCAATCTTTTTGAAAATAACAGTTTTTGAGTTCAACTAATATTTGCATAGGCATTATATATTGTCCTGCTCTAGTATAAACAATTCTTTGTTTATCCTCCCCCCAAAAAAGGAAATCTAAATGCTAATTGGTAGCAGTTCAAATTATAAGCTATATGCAACAATACACTAACTCTTACTCACCTAGCTGCTATTCCTGAGTAAACATCTGCTGGATTCTCTTCTGTAACTAGATTGACAGCAGCAGCCCCTAACTGAATAAAAAAGTTAAATTATAAATTACTAGACATCATTTCTGATTCGCAATAATGTTATGTTCTAAAGTGGAAAATATAATAGAAGGCATGCAAATTTGCCAAGTGATAAAGACAACAAACATAGTAGGAGATGAAGATGTTAAAGTAGACATGCTAGATCTTACGAATTACCAGGGCACACAATCAATTTTGTTTCCTTAATATCAAATACACCATTAGAGGAATAACTTTTAAAGACGACATTCATCTCGATTTATCCCAATCAATCTAATTCCCTCATCTCCTACACTATATAAGCATAGTTTATTAGGTACCATTTGATGTGTAACATACTCTATTATCCTTCTTAAAACCAGAATTTACATCTCAAGTTTCTATTCCATGCATTTTAAGGCTCAAGTTCACTTACATAATGCTACATACCAAAATTTGCCCAAATCGAATTTGGGATGTAAGAGATATATCTAGAACGACATAAGAGGGGTTCAAACCGATTCACGTACTCTACATTTATAATAGTGATAGTTTCAAGACAGCATCAGATCCACATTATTTTCCAAACAAATTTTTGAAGTTAGTTTGATTCTTCTGACTTTATTTATACACTTGGCTATGGTCAACAACTACAACAACACTATAGTTTTACATGTCTTAAAGGTACAAAGAAACATGACAATTATCACTAACCAGAGGTTTAAGTTTCTTACTCCTTAAAATTACTCAAACATATACACATCATGCAGAAAAATTCTACAGCTACACTACTTCATTATATGCAGACATAATATTCATAAAATATTTGATGGAACTCTAAAAATTATGGGGCTAATTGCATTTGGAAAGAAGACATGTGGATGTAGATCAATGTAATTAAAAGGACAAGGTCTGGTTCTTTATGGTATGTTTACGCGAATCATTTGAAGACATGGTAGAATCATTACTAAATCTTACCAAGTAAAAATTTTGGTATACCAAGCTACTTATCTTATCTTCCTTAAGTCACTTTTACAAGCTTCAAAATAGAGGTTTTGATGCTACCATTGTTACAGATTTGCATCGTCAACTGCAGTATTTGAATCGAATCATATAGTATTGTGAATCGTACTGTGCTGATAGAAATGCTTGACAAATGTCCATTCAAATATTGTTTTCTTTAGAGAATATTTGACCTGTACTTGATAACCCTGTTGCTATTCTTTTGTTGTTTTGATACATGATAAGTTAATTTTAATGTGAAAGTGTTTAAACAACATGAAACAACAACTTAATAGGCTGAAATAGTAAAGAAAAGTGACACTACGGTACTGATTTATATAGACTGAGGTGAATACTGAGGATAGCTGAATACTAGATTATGTTTTTACAACATCACGTACACTGTTTATGTTTAAAGAAAACATAGAATAAGAGGATAACTGTTTGACAGAACAAGTGACGTCTGAAGTCAGTTCCTCTCTTAGCTTCAGATACGAATTTAATGGTTTTTGTTTGATCTAAACATCATAAAAGCTTTTTGTAAGGTTTCATTGTTGGTTTAATGAGTTTATGAAATGACTAGCCCATGAGGTAAACTAACTCTATCTTAATTAACAAGTATGACAACATAACTCATTGAAGGATTAGCTTGTTATAAAGTTGTCACTTTTAGGGACCAAATTTTATGGGAACTTGATTATAAACTATGGAAACTGTGAAGTGAACTATGGTTACGAATCAGGAAACAAATATGACTGCTTGTCATTTTTCTATTTTGCTTATAAATCTCAACCACACAAAACAACTATATGCAGATTGCTCAGAGAACAGCTAAGAAGGTTTGCATCCAAAAATTTGGAAAGGTTGGTGAATGTAAAGCTATTACATGCAAAGAAAGTGGAGTAATCTACTATGGTAAAGATGGCAGAAAAAGCATTGAGATTTCAGCCTCAAAAAGAACAAGTACCAGCACTTCAGACATCAGGGGTACATTTTAAAACATTTTGGGAGTTCGAAGTTGATGTGGATGTTAGGTACATTTATTCAAACAACATGCATGCTATGCTAAATGCTTATGGGGTAGAAGCAGCCAGGGAAACCATCATCAGGGAAGTACAAAATGTTTCAGAAAAAAAATATAACATTAGCTGTTCCAGAAAACGGAAAACAATACCTCACTTACCTGGGTTAGTGTCACACGGAGGAATCCATTATGTAGCTAAGGCACTGAACAATGGACTAGGAGAGCATCAGCTCCAGGCACTGAACGACGGTGACACGGAGGCCACGAGAGAGTCAGCTTCAGTCCACCACCTTCAGGGAGACAGCTTGGGTGACGACGAACAACAAGAGGGACCTTCAGGGGAGGAGTTTAGGGCACGAGGGAGAGCAAAATGGAGTTTAGGTGTATTAAACTCTAAGTCTGTGGGACCTTATTGAGACGACAACAAAACGGCACTGTTTCAAAATGGCTTTCAACAATTCTAAGACGGTCATATAGTAACGCGTCTTTGAAAACAGCCCAACGAAGACGGTTAATAGAAAACCGTCTTTGTTTTTAACGATCTAAGATGATTTTAGTGTCACCCGTCTTTGAAATTATCTTCAATATTACAAAAATGCCACCGCCCCGTCTTCTAAGACGGTTTATGAACAACCGACCTAAAATGCCCGTCTTAAAATGTGTTTTTTGTAGTAGTGAATGGAAATAATATAAAATTTTTAAAATATTAAAATATGAATTATTTGATTATCTTGTTGTTGTTTAATTTTGATAAAATTTGATACAATAATCTTAATAATATAGATATAATTTAATATTCAAATCAATAAAAATTATATTTTATATTGAATTATTAAAAATGATATAATAATTATCTATAATTTGATTATGTAAATATATATTATAGAATTTTTCTTATTGTCCTAATTTAATGTTGAATCGAAACAACTTTCTTTTGGGAAGAGTAGAGATCTTGATCGATATTCAAAATAATGGAATTTTTATTCTACACAGGGATAGCCATTGCATGAACATATATCAAGGGTCTTTTCTTAAATAGTTATACGCAAAGTATCAGGTGTGCCAGTCAAGATTGGCTGGGCTCCTGATCTTCTAGGTCAAATTCAGTGAACTTGTCGGTCACCGCATCCTCTTTGTTCCTCGATAACAGCAAAACCATCTCTAACTTATCATTCAGATCGAGTTGTAATCTCATCCTCCAACCGAAGGAAAAACGAAAGGAAGATATAAAAATAGGAAAAAAGAACACCAATAATAAAACAAGTCTCAGTCAAGAATTCCTCAATCTTTAACGGTGCAGGCGTGCAGCATCAGTTAATTTAAATACGTTCAAAGTGTAATTTACACTACTAATTAATTAGAAACTAAAATTTTAAATTAATTATTAAAAATAAACAGTATAAGAAATTAGGTCAGAGATCTCATTTTTAATTAGTAATATATTAATTTAAATTTAAATTAAACTGAAACTCAAACCAACAAGGTGTTGGTCTAGTTGGTAAATTGGACTAAACATATATGGGTTCTAAATTCTAATCATGCTGCAAATGTGAAAATCTTATTAATAAGTGATTTGTGAATATTTTTGTTAGTGTTCAATAAATTTTAAGACGTGTTAAATGAGGTTTCAGATTCAACTCACTTAAACATTGTACCAAACCAAAAACAACACAAACTCAAACCTTAAGAAATTATATAAACAAAACCGCCTTCATTTCTTCACCACCTCAACTAAACCACAACCATTCATAGAGTTTCTTTCTTCTCCCCTCACCGATATACAAAAGATGGGCATCAAACATGTGTTGGTTTTGCCATTTCCTGCTCAAGGGCATGACAATCCTCTTATGCTCTTCTAAAAAAAACTAGCTGAACACGGCTTAAAAGTCCCCTTTGTCAACACAGATTTCAACCACAAGAGAGTGGTGAGTGCAACAAATGAGGAGGTTAACCTTGTCCTTGAGGGATCAGCAGTGAGACTAATATATATCTATGGTTTAGGCCCTTAGGATGACAGAAATAACGTGGTCAATTTATGTTTGGCCTCCTTA
Organism: Glycine tomentella; assembly: GCA_007407185.1. Taxonomy (NCBI): domain Eukaryota; kingdom Viridiplantae; phylum Streptophyta; class Magnoliopsida; order Fabales; family Fabaceae; genus Glycine; species Glycine tomentella. Next base: position 451,665 of record PYAF01002672.1, on the reverse strand, counting down.
AGCAGTACCATACCTTCTGCCCTTGAGAAGGTCATAAAGGATATTAATGCACTTGATGGTGGTAGTGAGAAAAACACCGGCATAGTGGCATATATAAGGCATGGGCCTTGGAACTTGCACTTAAGCTAGGAATCAAAGTTGCTGTCTTCTGCTCTGCTTCAACAGCTGTTTTAGTCTTGGGATAGAACATTCCAAAGCTCATTGAAGATTGAATCATAAATAGTGAAGGTAGTTAAGGGCATTGTTGTCGGTTCAGAAGTGTCAATAGCTAGAATCCTTACTGTTTGGAAGCATGCAATTTGCCATGTTGCTACTCGTGCTAGAATCATTCCACCCAAAAGGGTACTACTTGAGTAATTATTCTTACAAAAGATTTTCTAACAATTTTTTCACGAAGGGAAAAAAAAAAGAAATAAAGAAGAGAAATATGTGATCAAATAAACAAAGACAGTCAAAAAGATAAAAAAGAGAAATTATATATTTTTTATCTTAATTCTTTGGTTTACAAAGAAAATAAAATCTCAACTAATTCGACTTTTGGTTAAGAATTAAATAAATTTTGACTAAAAATTATTTTCACCAACAATTAAATTTAAATATTACTTAAACGATTCAATTTTAACTTGAATATATTAATCACTTACACACAAATCATTTGGTTAAAAAATAAATTATATAAAATTATCGTGAAAGTTTATTTTATATAATATCATTGATTCCACCATCCTCATTTTAATTACTATCTCTTCCATTAAATGTAAATAAAGAAAAGAGTAAAATATTCAGTGTCTTTAGGACATTAATTAAGAAATTAAAAAAGAAATATTATTATTAAAATATGCAAAATTGTATTTCTATAAGTTTTTTACCCTCCCCTAGCTATAATTTTTATAATAAATCTTCTTTTAGTTCCTTAACTATTTCAGTTCCTCTACTCCCAGTGAAACTTTATTTTAGTCATTTTAATTTATGAACGGTAACTTTATTTTAGTAGCTCATTTCAGTTCCTTCTCTTAATTTTTGAAAATTTTCATCTTTTAATTTATTTCATAAAAGAATCAAACGAAATAAAAGTTTTACGTTCAATTTTAATTAGAGACGTTAAATTAAAATTAAAATGATGAATCAAAATCAAAATGATGAATCAACCTTAATAATAAACCCTAACCTTTCCTCTACATACCTACTTATTTATTGTATTTGAATCTATATTTTTATTATAGAGTGAATCTAAAATTATTAATTAATCTCTCAATTATTCATGAGAGATGACATTTACTATTTTTCTATAGTTTTAGGACTATATTGATCAAAGTTATGAGAAAATTAATACAATTTTTTATACCAAAAATTAAAATATAATGACTAAATATATATTTTATTCTAAATTAAATAAATTATAGAAATTAAGCATAACATTCTGAACGTTTTGTGTGTGTATGTGTATTCAGAACTGATACTTCATGTAGCTCTCACTGGCTGTCACTGCAGGATTTCCAACTATAAAAGGGAAATTTCAACTATATATCCCCAGGAATGCCAATTATGGACATAGCTGACCTTCCATGGTGCAGCGTAGGCCACCCAACCATGCAAAAGATTATATATAATCATATTTCAAAGATGATACAATATTTACATTTAGCAGATTGGTGGTTTGGAAATACCACAAGTGAACTTGAAGCTGGAGTATTATCTCTGTCTCCAAAGATCCTACCAAATGGTCCACTCAGAGGGAGTGGTGAGGACTTAGATCATTGGGACAATTCTGGGAAGAAGACCTCTTTTTGCTTGACCTGGCTTGATCAACAACCACCTTGTTCTGTCATATACATTGCCATTGGTAGCTCCACTGTTTTTGACCCTCATCAAATCAAGGAACTAGCTCTTGGACTTGACCTCACAAATAGAACTTTCCTGTGGGTTGTTCGTGAGGCTGCTAGTGGAAGCACCAAAATCACATACCCAGATGAATTTCAAGGCACTTGTGGTAAAATTGTTAAATGGGCACCTCAACAGAAGGTGTTAAGCCACCCTGCAATAGCTTGTTTTATTAGTTACTGTGGTTGGAGTTCTACCATGGAAGGTGTGTCCAATGGGGTACCTTTCTTGTGTTGGCCATATTATACCGACCAATTATTTGACAAGGCTTATATTTGTGATCTGTGAAAGGTAGGGTTGGGATTTGATTTGGATGAGAAAGGGCTAATATCGCGTTGGGAGATAAAGAAGAAAGTGGACCAACTCCTTGGAGATGAGAACATAAGGGGAAGGTCTCAAAAACTGAAGGAAATGGTTGTAAGTAACATTGCTGAAGGAGGGCAATCCTATGAGAATTTTTGGAAGTTTGAGGAGTGACTTTAGGAATAAAAATGAATTTACTAATGCTCTTGAAGTTGTGAACAAAGTTTTTCCCATCATCTAAAAATTTGATTAATTGAGAACAGAGAAAGCAAAATAGAAAATAACCGGTTTAATAACTCTGTAAGTAAATTTATACTTTGATATAAATGATTGTTCCGGTAAAATAATGAACATTTAAATTAAGCTACCTGATATAGGCAATAAAATAAAATTCATTTTATCAAAACCTCCCTAATTAGTACCATTAGGTATATAGGTGACAACCATAGCAAAACTTATTTCTAAACAATCATCAAATACTCGAACTGTTGTTGAACAACAATTTGTATCTAGTTTGAATTATTTCATGTGGAACGAGAATGGATTTTCTCATTGAGCAAATAATTTTAAAGCCAATTATTGGGAGATTGACATGATTCAAAAACTAAAAAGTTGTCAAATACATTTCTCATTGAGAAAATGTCTTTCACTGCATGAATTATTGGGAGATGAAAATTGTGTTTGCTCTCAATCATCCATGAAGTGAAAGCCAATTTTCTAGCAGAAGGGCATCACTGACTTTGTTCTTATTCCATATCCAACACTAGGACATTTGAATTCCCTTAATGCAGTTGTCACAGGTTCTTGCTAGATATGGCTGCGAAATCACTTTTCTGAACACAGAGTTCAACCACAAATTAGCAAATACACCGGATGCTAGGTTACTAAGGCTAGAAAAGCCCAAGGGACCCCAGATAAAGTTTTTGAAACTCTCAAATGGTTTGGGCCCTGAAGATGACAGAACTGACCACAAAAAAGTTATTGTCCTAATTTAATGTTGAGACAACTTTCTTTTTGGAAGAGGGCAGATATAACAGACAAACTAGAACCTACTACGAAAAAACAAATATATATGTCACATATAATGTCAATATCTTGATGTGGGTGGGGGTGGGTGTGTGAAGTTGAATTATAATTCTCACGTGGGGGTGGGTGTTTGATCTTGAGCCTGCCACATTTTCCATATAACCATGGTTCCTACCAATTGGTCCATTGATGGCAAGTAACAGCAACACTTCAATCAGTTATATATGTTGCCTTTGGAGTTTGGCAGTAATTGATCACAACCAACTTAAGGAATTAGTTCTTGGACTTGATTTCCTTGACAAGCCTTTTCTTTGGGTTGTACGGCCGAGTAATGATAACGAGGTAAACAATGCATAATTTGATGAATTCCATGGAAGTAAAGGCAGAATTGTAGATTGGGCACCACAGAAGAAGATATTGAACCACCCTGCCATAGCCTGTTTCATTAGTCACTGTGGTTAGAATTCTACTATAGAAGGTGTATGTGGTGGCGTTCCTTTCTTGTGTTGGCCATTAGCCAAGGATCAGTTTGTTAACAAGTCATATATTTGTGATGTGTGGAAGGTTGGATTGGGATTAGACAAGGATGAGAATGGATTAATATCAAAGGGAGAGATAAGAAAGAAGGTAGAGCACTTACTTGGTGATGAAGGCATAAAAGCATGGTCATTGAAACTGAAGGAATTGACCTTGAATAACACAGTAGAAGGTGGTCACTCTTCAAAGAATCTCAAACTTTATCAGCTGGGCAGAGTAATAATGCTTTGGTATAGTTTGGAAATCGTTGTAATGTAGTTACTAGTTAGTAAAATTGTTCATTCTGTTATGTAGTTTTTGAGTATATTGAAAATTATGAATCTCATTATATTGAAAATTGTTTATTCTTGATCCTTGAAGGTGGTTTTCTCCCCTCTCTCCCATTCCTTTTCTTGTTTCATTGATGACTAAGAAACCTTATTCTGTATGGTAGCTTTTCTGACACAAAAAGAGGGTTTGTGTGTGTAACTGTTCACTCGTTTGAACAGAAAAAATTATTTCCAGTTTCCTAAATTTTTCCTTAACCTTTACTAACTGTCTCAGAAAAATTTAGTAACTGTTCACTATTTTAAGGGAGGAGATTTATTTCTAGTCCTAAATGGAAATGCTTCTTAGTCACACTACCAAAATTGTATATAGCAATAAGACACCAACCATCTTTGATTTCTGTCAAAGTTCTTTTATTTATTTATTTAATATTTATCAAATAGCATGTTAACATGTGGTTTTCTGCTCCATTTATGCAAAACACTTTCGTAAGGTATGGCATTGCTGTTTCCTAAAATAATCCTCACCGACTTTTAATTGCAATCATGCCTACATCTTTTACTTAAAGTCAGTTCAATACTAACACATTCCACTTCAAAAAAGAAATGTTGAGTGTGTCCCCATGGCATCTTTTATGCATTTCTCTGGGTTAGAACACACTCAAAAACATTCTTTCTTTTCTGAAGAACATATCGGTTTATATAAGCGGATTTGCTCCAGCACCTACCCTTAGAGATACCCTTTCAAGAGTCAATAACAGGTGCCTATTTCTACTTGAGACAGAGCTCACTTACTAATAGCGTTTTAAGCTGTCTATCTATTTATATATGGCTGACTATGATTTATTTGGACAAATTTCTCAATAAATACTTAAGAAGAAAATAAAAAGGTAAATGAATTAAGTTTTTCACATAAGTTAAAGTTAATTTATGGACAAACTAATTTATAAAAATTCTCTGATTTAACTTGTCCAAAAATTGATTCTAACTTATGTTGATGCATAAGTTAATTTTAATTTATGTGAGAAGCTTAATTTATATTAGCTTCTTATATTTCTAATTTTGATGCTTCATTTTTTCTCCTTATGATAAAATATAGAGCTTTCAAGGACAATCATTTGAAGTGTCTAGAGGACAAGAACATGACAAGGAGGGGGAATGAGGATGAGCTAGAGGAGAACTGGTGAGGTCTATAAATTAGTCAAGACTGAACTCAAAATTCTGTCCCAAACATTGTTTGTCAAAGAAACTAGTGGTAGTGGGTCTGCTCTGGATGAGGCCATGAGGAGAATGTAACTTCAACAAATTAAAGGACTTAGACAATGTCAGATTGCTTAATTGAAGCCTCCAATACTAAGGGTGCTTTACAACTTGGATATTTCTGGAATTATAAGATTTTGAAGAAGTAAATTTTTTTCTGAAATCAAACGTTGAGTGTGTCCTCCAATAATAAAGGAGTTAAAAAATAATGTAATGAAGATATAAAGAAGTTAAGATTTAATTATTAAAGGCAAATATACATATAATAAATCTACATTAGTTGTAGAATATTTATCAAATAGATTTAATTTTTTTATTTAGTATTATCATAATTAGGACTTTAGACTCTCGAGAGACATCCCTGACTATTTTTATAAATTTTGATCATTTGGATCGATTATAGGATTAAATTCAATCAAAACTTAGTCATATTAAAACTCTCAGTCTTTCTTTAAGAGTTTATTATGTGGAATCGAACTCAAGTCCACTCTCATGATAAATAGATAATTTATGATAATTGGTTAAAATTTAAGAATTTAGATGTTTAAAACTTTTTGAGAAGTGTAGGAACAAATCCAAAAAGAATTTATGAGATTGAATTTATGAGCATTATGATAAGAAATGCAAACTTTTCTTCTAATTCAAGCCTTTATACATAAAAAAATATTTATATTATTATTTTAGTTTATTTGAACTTTTTAGAATTTATATTTTTAATTATTAAACTTTTTGATTTGTTTTTACACTTTTAAAATTTTTTGTTTTTATTTCAGTCTTTTATTTTTTTTTCTTGTTTTTAGTCCTTCAAAATGAATGACTAAAAGTAAGGATGAAAAATATTCAAGAACTAAAAGTAAGGATAATTTTTTAAGGAATTAAAAATAATAAAAAAATAAAAATCTTAAAAAATTTAGGTACTAAACAGATAATACAGTGAATAATGCAATTATTGCTCCCAAAACAAGTATAAGAAGCTAACACAGAGACAGGAATCACAATGTATCTTGTATGAAAATTTATATGATTAATAAATATTAACGATGGGACTGGGAGGCCATGCATAATAAAAAAAAACGAAAATGTAAACTATGTCGCCCACGAAAGCAGCAAGAGAGAGCAAGACACTTAAATTTATTTCAATTTAATGCACCACTCATGCATGTCCTTTACAAGCTCCTTTCTTGTAATAAAATTAAATAATGAGAAGGAAAAAGAGTACATTAAAACTTAACAATGAAGCAACTAAAACATTAAATATTGGCTAGTGTAATCCACTGCAGAAGATGGCTTGGGGTCCAATTAATTAAAATATATCATATACTACTAGTATCTCGCAAATTAAGTGCTGTTGCGGTGCCTCTACATGCAATCAGTGCAACAGTGCCGCTTGATAAAGTAGCAGAGCAAGAGATTGACATAATTTTACAGGGTAGTCACCTATGTTTTTCTAGCAAATGCACTTGTGTGGCATCTTTTACCCTAATTTCTTATAAAGATAAATGTACCGAAGAGTATGGTGTTTCATTATAATACAACCACGAGTTAAGAAGTGTTCACATTTAATCTCATATATATAATAAATGGATTTTCGTATACCATATTGTTTGGAAATGAAGCAAGGGCTCGATCGGTTGGTATATATGCATAATTGATATTATATAAAATAAAGTAAATTTTTAATGTATGAAAAAATGAAGTGTAAAGATTTTCAGCAGTCAATTTTGTGACCGTAGGTAAATCCGCAGTGCGTGACCACGCCTGTCCCTAGTAAAATTAACCTAAGCCTAGAGCATTGATTTGTCCACGAAGAGCTATTCATGGAGAACGAACTTTTTGTCGTAACGTCTGTTTGCTTTAAATGCTTTTAATTATGAATTTAATTCTCCTCATTTCTATTGTAAAAATTTCTAGAGTTTAATTATATATTTTTATTATCAACAACGCAGTAAAAAAAAAATAGAAACACATTATCAACAACAAATTAAAAATTACCATTAATAAGACATTTAATATAATGCTTAGGATCCTCTAAAAGTTAACAGACAAATTATATATGATAGTTTTTAATTGAATGAGTGTAAAAATTATTTATATCATTTGTACATACACTATTAATTCAAATTTTTATATGTTATATCAATATTAAAAAAACATTTTTTATATAATTTTTAAGACAATTTATAATAAATAAATAAATTATCATAAAGAATAATTG
>PYAF01002672.1:424342-436190 GCA_007407185.1 Glycine tomentella | reverse complement strand
TTATTTATTATTTATGTAAATGTGTTATGTGTGGTTTCTATTTTTATAATAATTTTTTTTTGTGAAATAATCACAATAATCTATTTTTTTAAAAAAAGAACTAAATAAAGATAAATTTTGATGTATTATGTGTTTTAAAAACTGAACCAGTTGTTGACTAAATTGAAATACTAGATTGATTTATTGATTCGTACTTAGTTGAAATATATAAACCAATATAAGTAAAATAAAATAAAATATATACCATTGTATTACAAGTTTACTAATTAATTAATGTAGTCTATTAGTAAATTGATCTATTGCATAATTTTCAAGTTCTGGAATTGATTCTTGATTGTGTCATTTATGTTATATTTTTGTTAAACTTTACATTTTTATAAATAAAAAAATAGTTCAATTGGTTCGACCAAACCAATATTCATCCGGACTTATTCACCAGTAAAACCAACCGAACCAAACCGGGTTGAAAGCGTATCCAGATGAATGAGCGGCTCGAATTGGTTATTATACCACCAATTTCCAATCCCACCGAGCCAGTCTTTAAAATTATGGATGGAGTAACATATTATTTAGGGGTGTTCATCAACCGATTCAAACTTATGCAAATCGTGGTGACCGAACCAAAAAATCAATAACTGAAGTAATCAAAAACTAAAAAAAAATCGAAAAGTTTCACGGCATTGGATCAATTTTTGGTTTGGTTAGTCAAAACCGATCTAATTTAAACCAGTCCAATTATAACTTTATCTTATGTTTTACCTACTTTGGTCTATTCCCTATCATAGTCCAAAAATCAAAAATCCAATACACACTAAGAATTTGCTCCTTATTTTGTTCAATAAATGTGTTTGTCCAATCAAAATTAGAAAATGATATTTGTTTTTGTCCAATAAATGTGTTTGTTTCTGGTAGATACTCCTTATTTTGATAAAAATAAGTCTCATAAGTTTCATTTTTAGATTTTTTAAAAAATCAAAAATCAATTCAATCTAAACCGAAAAAAATTGGATTGAATTGGATTGGATTTGAAAAAAATTTCAAACTGAACGGATGATCAAATGACCAATCCAAAAGGATTGGATCGAATGATTTTTTGTTTCAAAATTGATCCAATTCAAACCGCGAACACCCCTAATATTATCTACTTTCATCACTTGAGTGAATCATTTCTTGAGACCCACGCACTTCAAGAAACACGTGATTCAGCTAACATTTCTGCTTACCTTAGATTCGGATCAAAACATACATTATATTTTGTTTTTTTTTTTGTTTGATTTCTTGAGACCCACGTATAACTTGAAGAAGCCAACTGATTCAAGCAACCAACAACATTTATAACATTTAATATATGGATACTCTAATTGGCAAATACCTAATTTGATTTTTTATTTATCTTATTTCTCTTTTTGTCACAACATATTACTATACATATATTTTTCTTCCTTCTATCACTTTCTCTTTCTAACATGCGAATGTTCACACAAATCACTTTCCTTATAAATAATAAGTTACCATTAACATATATAATAACTTCCCAATGAGCAACAAATAACAAGTACTAAAAATTCACACCTTTCACTCAGCCTTCTACATCACTCATTATAACTCTACTACACCAAACGTTACTGTCGTCTCCCCTATTCCCTCTTCACATTTACATCAACAGACATGAGTTACCCACACTTTCTTGTTATGCCTTATCCAATTCTAGGACACATGAATCCACTTCTGCAGTTCTCTCAGGTTTTGGCTAACCATGGCTGCAAAATAACCTTTTTGATCACTGAGTTCAACCAAAAGAGAATGAAGAGTGAAATTGACCACTTGGGAGCACAGATAAAATTTGTGACACTCCCAGATGGTTTGGATCCAGAAGATGACAGAAGTGACCAGCCAAAGGTGATTTTGTCACTCAGAAACACCATGCCTACTAAGCTTCACAGGCTCATACAAGACATCAATAATAATAATAATAATGTTTTGGATGGTGACAACAACAAGATCACTTGTCTTGTTGTTTCTAAGAATATAGGATGGGCCTTGGAAGTTGCACACAAATTGGGAATCAAAGGGGCTCTTCTGTGGCCTGCTTCAGCTACTTCATTGGCCTCTTTTGAGTCCATACCAAGGCTAATTGATGAAGGAATTATAGACTCTGAAACTGGTAAGAACAAACTAATTAATTACTATATTATATTATGTTAGCTACTATACTATTAATTGAATATTAATTATTAAACTTCACCAGGAATTGGAATCAAGCAATTCAGTTACAAATCATCAAAAAATATCAATGGCCAATAAATTTGTATATATTCTTCTCCCTTATAGATATGCAATTTTCATGTACATGGTTTGATGGCAGTTTTCATTTTTTTTTTCTTCTAAACATGGTCAAGTTTTACTGCTAATTGAATCCCACTACTGGTACAACCCAATTTGAACACGTAATTGACGTCGGTTAAAGGGTAATTAAATAAAGTACCTACAATATTTTTTAAAAAAGGCAGTATGAGTTTACGCTAAAGATATTACGCATTAGTGTTATACATCATTTTTTTATACTAATAAATAAAAACAATTATTAAAAATTAATTTTATTGACAACATAAAAAGATACACACTATTAATTAATACATCACACTTTAAGTATAAATTCATAATCTTTATACTAATATTTTGTTTTTATTAAATACATTATTAAAATTTAAATGACGTCAGATTTTAATGAAATAGGGAACACTGATCATAATCTCTCAACTAGAAAAAAATATTATTATATTGACAAGAGAAAACTTAATGAAGTTTTTTGTAATGCATAGTAAAAAAGTTTTATTCTTTTTTGTAGACTAAAATTTCTTTAAGTGGTAATCAAACACTGCATAGGCAACTTTTCTTAATTTTCAAGGGCATGGCAGGACTTCCAACCAGAAAACAGGAAATTCAGCTTTTACCAAATTCGCCTATGATGGACACGGCAAATCTACCATGGTGTAGCCTTGGTAAGAACTTTTTCCTTCACATGGTAGAAGATACTCAAAGTTTGAAGTTAGGAGAATGGTGGCTTTGCAACACCACTTGTGATCTTGAGCCAGGAGCACTTGCCATGTGGCCAAGGTTCCTTTCAATTGGCCCATTGATGCAAAGTGACACCAACAAAAGCTCATTCTGGAGAGAAGACACAACTTGCCTACATTGGTTGGATAAACATCCACCCCGATCTGTTGTGTATGTTTCCTTTGGAAGTTTGGCAATAGTGGAACCAAACCAATTCAATGAATTAGCTATTGGGCTTGATCTCCTTAACAAGCCTTTTCTTTGGGTTGTACGTCCAAGTAATGATAATAACAAGATAAACTATACATACCCAAATGAATTCCATGGATCTAAAGGTAAAATTATTGGATGGGCTCCACAAAAGAAGATATTGAACCACCCTGCCATAGCTGGCTTCATTACCCATTGTGGCTGGAATTCTATCATAGAAGGTGTATGTGGTGGCATACCTTTCTTGTGTTGGCCATTTTTCAGTGACCAATTTATTAACAAGTCATATATTTGTGATGTGTGGAAGGTTGGACTGGGATTAGACAAGGATGAGAATGGATTAATATTGAAGGGAGAGATAAGGAAGAAGATGGAGCAACTGCTTGGGAATGAAGACATAAAAGCAAGATCATTGAAGCTGAAGGAATTGACCGTGAATAACTCTGTTGAAGGTGGTCAATCTTCAAAGAATCTTGAAAAGTTTATCAATTGGGCCAAGGATTAATGGTGCTTTTCGTTGGCCCCAAGTTGGAACTTTTTCTACGTTTTTTATTTCTTTTTTGAATTTTTAAGTTGAAAAAGGCAAAAAGCATTTGATACCTATAATTTGGTTATTGACAGAATGATTTTCAATAAACCGACGGCTAAAAATGTTATGTTGAAGTCGTTCTACGATTCTCATAAAGCTGATCTCACTTGTATCAATAATAATGTCGGAGTTGTGTGTATAGTGTTATGTTTATACTATTTAAAATTATAATTGATTAACTAATGATGTAAAATTATTTTAAGTTTCTTAAATTTAGATTTTAAAGTTGTAAATATGTTAAATATTATGAGAGAATTTAATTATTTTTATGTAAAATAATTTTATTTAGCATAAATATAATTATCTTTTATATAGAAAATAATGTGTGATCTCTAAAAATAATTGATAGTATTACACTTCACCGGTAGTACTATATGAATTCCCAGACATCTATACCAACTCTTTCAGCATGTGAAAAACAGCATTTCAACGTAACACAAGAATAATGATATAAAAAAATATTTTAAACACCCTATTAACATTTCTTATTTTTTTATATGTTTCTTCTTATTGCATCATAAATTCTATTAAACTTATATATTTTTCTCTTTCTAGTTCAATTGGTGATAGGGATATTGATGTAATATTTTTCATAAAACAATACAAATGACCTGTGGATTCTTCTTAATGAATGAATGGCAAAGACTACATCCCTCATTGCTCCTTGGACAAGGACAGGATATCTAAGAAACGAACGGCTAACATGATGGTAGATCAAGCAGCAAATTTAGTGTATTTTCTTTTTTATACATGAGTTGTACACATACAAACAACTCAATTTTTTTTTTTAATTTCCTAACTCTTTCGTCTCTTCTCCATTTCATTTTTCTTAAAAAAACAATTGATAGTATTTTTTTTCTCACTTGAGTAATTATTTTTATAATTCCATCATACGGATTGGTTTCATTTCAATAATGAAAAAAAAAAAAATATATATATATATATATATATATATATATCCAATCAACTGAAGGACAGTCCCGCGAAGTCTAGTCAACTGCTCCTTTCTCTTCTTCTTTCGCTGTTCGTTATCTCACAATATCAATGTGACACTTAACAACACAACCTTTATGTCTTGTCATTCATTTATACTTAACATTTTCTGCAATAAGGAGCCACCACCGTAGGTCCCACGTGCACTCATTTTCTTCATCTCCCTCGTCTCTTCCAGGACCATGCACTAGCCTTTTTCTCAAAAAAAAAAAAAAAAAAAAAAACTATTCAGAAACGTCCGCGTTAAACACTATTAAAATCTTCTTCGTGTAGGTATTAATCAAAGCAATAATTCAAGGTGCCAAATGGAGTACATGATTTTTGTATAGAAATAAAAACCAAAGAAGACAAAATGGAGCATCTCTAATATGTATAATATAGCATTGAATAATCATAATGTGTCCATTAACATCAGTATTTGGATATATAAACTTACAGATATATTTTAGTAGAAAACTACTAGCATTATATTGGAAATTTTTTTGGAAGTGTTGATCCCTATAAAACTGTCATTCGTTTGTTAGCATCATATTGTGACAAAAATCAAAGATTTTCTGTTATATTGTGATCTGTGAAGGACTGACACCAAGTATGGAAAACGAGAGCAGCGCGGGAGATGAAAGACATGAACAATAGCATGATATGGTGTTTTTTATTTTTCTTTTACCATATTAAAGATGAACAGGCTAGGGTAGCTAAATAATTTTTTGTTTGGTGCAAAAAAATAACAACCTTTAAAATTGATCTCATTTCATCATGATATTACCATACATCCTTCATATTTTACCCTCGTCTCTTTTTTTCTCTTCAACTACTCAGTCACTGGCCACCGTTTGCCGTCACTGAAGACAACTTCCGGCAACAATGCACCCTCCAACGGCACCATTGACGTCGGCAAGTTCAACACTCTGGAGATAGACTTCAACGAGATCCGCCAACGCGTCTTTGCCGCTCATGCCACCGCTTCGTTGCGGATCTACCGTCTACAGATAGGACTGTCGAAGTTCCAGCCGATGGTGCATCGTGATGATACAGGTAGCTTAGTTCTCAGATCTGTTGAGACCTATCATGCACGTGACACAAGCGCCCTTTATGTGCCTCTGCACCTCCGCGCTCTTGACGTGAATATATGGATTCCCCATTCGACCCGAAACATGGCCCAAGGAGTTTATGGACAAGTCAACTTAAGAATAAACCTGCAAGGTGTAAGGAAGCTGACACAACAGGATACTCTTAACATGTTTTTTGATATTAAATAATATTTTTCATACATATATAATATAATTTATATTTAATATATATATAATATTCTAAAATAAGTTATGTAATCATTTAAGTATTCAAATTTTATAACATAAATATAAAATAAAAATAATAAAACATCCATAAAATATTATTAATAAATTAAATTAATTTCATTTTCATCACAAAGAATTATAACCTCTATCTCTTACTCATAAAGTGAAAGACTGATAACTTGAAGATCTCTAATATTATCAGCAATATCTTACCTTTGATTTATTCCTTATTCATAACTTGAACACTTTCTTGATAAGAGTGGAATGTTGTTATACATATAATATTGTTATGAAATGTATTTTTAATTTTTTTAAAAAATATAATTTTTTAAAATAAAAATGTGTTGAAACGTGAAAAAAATTCTGACTTGATCAAACTCGCATAACCTCCTAATCCACGTGTCCTAACTGTGCGACGCATTCTGGACAAAAAAAGAGTTTACTTGCTTCATAGGTTGAGACTATGGTGCAGAGAGGGTGCACCATTGCCGGTAATATTATGAAATGAAATTAATTTAAAGGATTTTTTTTTACATCGTACATAACAAAATTTACTTTTCTGTCGTAGCTTGTGCTTATTAATTAAAGAAGTATTACTATTTATTAGGGTTTTCAGAGATTAATTTTTGTAAGAAAAATTGGTTCAGTAATTTTACTGGAATATCTCCTGGTTACATTTTATTATTCATAATACTCTAATTTAAGAATTTGCTTAAGAAATTTAAACAACTTTGTACCTATAAATATAATACCTCACTTGTAGAAACATAACAAGAGAATAACTGTTTTCTTTAATATCTTTTTTTCTTCTAAATTCTTACAGTTTTACGCTTACGTTAATATTTATAACATTTTTAATTTTAAAATTCTTATTGCCTTAATTTATTTCTTTTTAATATATTGGATTATTTATCATTACGATTATTTTTTATTATTTTCTTTAACTTATTTTTATTTGCAAAATTTATTGAAATTTAATATAAGCCGTACAATACATACTAATTATTAGAAAAGAAGGAATAGTTCACCAGTTGTATTATTTCAGGTCATTGTTGAGCTATTTCGGTAGACCGAGTCCGTGATACAAACATCCAAAAAATTGTGTCGCCTTCTAATTTTAAAATAATTCAATTTCAATTCAATTTTATAATTATTTTGTTATATTATAATGAGTATTTTAACATTTTTTAATCATTTTCCGCAACAATTAAATCTCCAATATTTTCTAATTGAAAAGAAAAGTTTGTCTCAATATACTGTCCAATTATTAAATTAAAATGTTTTAGAAAATTAATTTTTTTTAAAACTATGCAATGATTTTAGTGAGAGAAAAAACATTTAACATTATAGATAAAATAGAAGACACACTCACTGTTCGTGATGAATCAACCAAAACCATAATGAAACAAACAATTTAATGTAGATTTGTACAATTATCAGAATAATATCCTTGTAGGAAATTTTTTTGTAGAATTAGATTTATGAAAATTGAAAGTCAATTTAGTTATGAAAATTATAAACAATTTTGTTAATAATAACTTTTTCTATAAAATAAAGAACAAAATTAATACATAAAAATTCTACATTCAAATTTTATGAAAATATATTGATAAATATTAGTAAATATTGTATTTTTTATTCATAACATATTTTTTAAGTATGTTTAGGAAAAAAATCAAGGATTCACTTGTTTTAAAATTAAGTAAAATTATTTTTTTTATCAGATTTGAATTATTAATTTAAGCCATAAAACTAAACATGGATATGTTTAAAATTAAAAATTAGTTATAATTTATGTATAATTTTAAGATCTTACTAACTAGTGTCCCAACTCCTAAGTATACATCTTAAAAATTAAAAGAAAAAAGATTTTATTTAAAATCATATGGAAGCACATTTAAAATCATATAAATTTATAAGCAATTAGTATTTGTCGTAATTTTATTATCTAATTCAAATTTTTCACTTGATACATTCTGTTAATTCATCTTAGTCATATATTCTATTTTGAAATGTATATAACACGGTGGAAGAAGATTATTACAATGTAAGAAAAGCAGGGACTAAGAACCAAATTATAAAATCAAAGAGCCGTTGTCGTCTTTCTTCAAATTGATATGGTCAAACTTAATTCCAACAAAATTAATGGTCAGCATTACTTTGTGAACATTCTATTTATATATAATATTCAGTATTCCCAACTAGTCACGGTTGAATTCTTAATGTGTGTCTCGATTAAAATTTATTTTTAAATCTTACTTATATAATCTAATATTCCAAGTTTATAATACTCATCTCTCAAATAACAAGGATTCCCATTTGATACATTCTCCTTTGGAGTAGAAATAGACTAAACTTGAGCATCACCTTAGTTAAAAAATACATGGTCTCAACTTGAGCAGATTTTTTTATAAAGATGTGATTTGACTTATATTAAAACCTGGTATAATTAACAAGTCTGTTTAAGGATCTATTTAGGAGATAATTTAAAATTAAAATTAAAATAGGCATGTTAAACTTTATAAGAGTCAAGTCTTACTTGTTTATATGTTGTAAATATTTTTTTAAGGTCTAATATGACATTCACGATAACTTTTTAAAAACATATATATTTTGAAATAAAATCTTTGCAAATTTCACAAATTTATATTTTAATAAACTTATAAGCTTAAGCTTGATACTTTATGCAAGCCTACATGCTTAAGATTTAGAAAGATAAGTAAATTTAATATTATAATTAATACATTACAACAAAATTAATATAATAACAATAAATATATATTCATGTTTATTTGAATAACTAGGTCAATCTGTTAGGTCGAAATTAAATGACTTAAAGTTTAACTTTTTTTAACTAAATAAAATTTTTGATAGAAGCTTTGATATGATTTATTTTTTGAAAAAGTTGGTCCTAAGTTTAATATAATCTAAGTGATACGTTGTTGTCAACCAATCTGATCAATTTATATCCCTAATTTTCATTATCAATTAGGAAATTTCATTATTGTAAAAAGTAAAACTATAAATTTAGTCATCAAATTATATTTAAATTGCAAGATTAAAAATGAAATAATATATTTTTCAAATAATCATATAATTATTGATTAATATATCGCAATCATTCATTTATAATTATTATATAACTCAAATTTATGATTATTAATTATTTTATAATATCAAATCTGAAGTTTTTACTTGATTTGTCTACCGGCCCTATATAGTGTATGTCAAAATCATCCCTATGTAATTCCCATAAACAAACCAATGTTGCATGCACGTATTGCGATGTTAATTAATATAAAAGCCATCATGCTGTTAGGTCTAGCAAAGTCTTTAAAGTCAATAAATTAGATTCTTATTGCCATTTTCTTATTCCATTTACAATAGTATACAGTAATTCCCATAAACTAACCTATTTTGCACGTCTGAGCCTATGAGGTATATAAAATGTCCATTGATGCGGTTCTAGAATTTTCAAAGTCGATCGAAATAAATTTGTCGTATAATATATAATTTCCAAATCAATTGGAATTTGGAAAATTGGAAACATGGAGGACCACACCCTAACCTGCAACTGCAGGCTGGGTTCATAAAAACCCTTGGATTACTAGCTACAAACAAACCCCTTGTAACCCAAAACATAAAAACAAACGAATATATATATATATATATATATATATATATATATATATATCACATTAGTATATTGACCATTAACAAAAAGTAACAAACTCATGCACGCAACCTCAAATTACACAAAGAAACTATTGTTCTAAGCTTCACTATATATTAATACACCAGTAAATTTTGCATCACTTGCAAGACTCCAACTCACACCGTTATGATGGGTATCCCACATTTTCTTGCGATACCTTACCCAATCCTGGGGCACATGAACCCTCTTCTGCAATTCTCCCAGGTTTTGACCAAATATGGCTGCAAAATCACCCTCTTGAGTTCAGATGAGAACTACGATAAACTGAAGAGTGCAAGTGGTGGTGGGAATGACAAAGTCATCATGGACTCGTACATAAAGTTGGTGTCTCTCCCTGATGGTGTGGAACCCGAAGATGACAGAAAGGACCAGGCCAAGGTTATTTCCACCACCATAAACACCATGCGTGCTAAGCTTCCCAAACTCATAGAAGATGTGAATGATGCTGAGGACAGTGACAACAAGATTTCTTGTATTATTGTCACTAAGAATATGGGTTGGGCCTTGGAAGTTGGACACCAATTGGGAATTAAAGGGGCTCTATTCTGGCCAGCCTCAGCAACTTCTTTGGCATCCTTTAACTCCATTCAGAGGCTTATTGATGAGGGTGCCATAGATTCCAAAACTGGTAAGAATTAAGTAGAAACTACTTCAGTCATTCAGGTCATCATGAAAATTATGTATAGTAAAACTAATTTGAAAATAGAAATCACAAGCAAACCTGATTAATTTCTGGCCACATGTATGACCTTATGATTTATCACATATTCATTTGTACTTTACTATATTCTTCCTGTCACATGCTACTGTTGTGTACGGTGTATTGGAGATTTCTCATTATTTTTCCAAGCATTATATTGTATCGCTTCCTTAATTGGTTAACTTTTATAATTAATTAGAGGTTAGGATAACATCTATAGTTAATGCCATGTTCTTTTCTATCATGAAAAGTCCTACGTTGTAATCTTACTCTATGAAAAAAATTATCTAGAATCAGTTCTTACTGTTTATCAAAGTTATATTGATGTTAGATTTTCCATGTGTTTGGATCGAAATTTATTGCACACGTTAATCTACCTTTTCACATCAAATATGGGGTAGAAAACGCAAAAGTAACTTGGTGGGGCTTTGAAGATGCGCATCAAACCATGCCAGCAGATGCGTATCCAAACTCACGCTTTGTTGAGGTTGTCCACCATTTTTGTGGAGATAGCATGATATCTGTAAAATCTAGTACTGTCTTATGCAGTATAAGGAGTGATACAGATTTTTATTGAGATGATAAAACTACTTCTTTTTTTACTTTTTTATGATTTTTATAATAAATAATTATTCATTTTAGTTTTTTTAATTAATATCCTAAGATACTGATTAGCAAGACCATAGATGAAATTGTTAATTTAACCATAACTGTAACGCCTCTGAGTTTGGATTTGATGCAATTATTTTCAACTACACAAAATCTGCAACACTAATTTTATATTTTATAATTTAAAAATAAATAAATGTATAAGATAACTTAATTTAAGCCGTTTGATAATGACTGCACCAACTTGCAGTTGCTTTTTTACTGCAGGAAATCTTGGTCCAATTAGAGGCAAATACTCCATCAAAGGAGTAATATTTTATATACCATTATTATACCCTATTGTTGATCTCATATTTGTACATCATTGTTTTAATAGTACAGCACTGAGATAGGTGTTTGTTAATTGGCATGCTATTTGGCTTTTCAGGACTCCCAACCCGAAAGCAGGAAATTCAGCTTTCCTCTAGTTTGCCTATGATGGAGGCAGCTGCCATGCCATGGTACTGCTTGGATAATGCCTTCTTCTTCCTTCACATGAAGCAAGAGATGCAAAACCTGAATTTAGCAGAAAGGTGGCTTTGTAACACCACTTTTGATCTTGAAGCTGGAGCATTCTCCACATCACAAAAGCTCCTACCAATTGGTCCACTGATGGAAAATGAGCACAACATAATATC
>PYAF01002672.1:383786-416597 GCA_007407185.1 Glycine tomentella | reverse complement strand
AGTCAAAATTAAAAAACAAACGTAACTTTTTTTAAAATTAAAAAACATACTAAAACAAAATTTAAAAAAAAAGTCGTAAAGCAACTTATGACTTCGAAAATAAAATTTAAAAAAAAAAGTTAACGTGGTATGCTTTTATACGACTTTCATATAAAAAAACAAATAAAAATTAAAAAAAGTTAATGTCTTATGCTTTTTTACGACTTTCATATCAAAAAAAAATTGCAAAGTCATAAAATAAAATCCGATTTTAATTTACAACTTATAAGTCGTAATTAAAAAATAATTTACAAAGGAAAGCCATATAAATATTTATGATTTCATAGTGCATAATAAAAAAAAAATAAAAGAAGTCGTAAACAATATTACGACTTCAATTCCAGGAGTCATTTGTTAAGACTTAAACCTTTTTAATAAATTTTTAAAAAAGAACCCCCAAATTGTAATTAAAAAAATAAAATACCTGAACAATAAATTTGCCCCCTAAAAGCTCCTTGGGCTGGAGGGGTAAGCCTTATTACTTCACAAGCTACATTCCACGAATATTTCATCTTCTGGATGTCATCCCAATTCAACAGCTCTCCGGAAGCTTTGGATTTTAAAATCGCCATTTGTTCTGAACAAATTACAAGATAGCTCGGAAAACAAACAATTTTACATGAGTTTAATATACATGCATTTGTTAATATAATTTTTTATATATATTATCAATCGATCCAAAATTATAATTAGAATGATTTTTAAATTAATTATTATAAAAATTAATAAAATTATCATATATGACATTATTAAGAAAAATTATTTCTGTGTGCCAAAGATTTTTATTTCTATAACTATGCTATCCTATAAGTTAAACTAACAAATAAATCAATTATGAAAACTATGCTTTGAGGACATGGCATATCTTTTATTTTTTTTATCACCATTTGATTCAAATCATCAATGCTCATGAATACACGGCCACCCCCAAGAGGTATACCTTCAGTACTGAGCGTCTTAGTGAACATAATAAAGTAGATAAATACACCAAATGAAAATGAAAGAAGAAAATAGATTCTTGTAAGCAGCGACAAATCAAAAAAAGTATAGAGGTTCCAATTTCTAAAAGAAATTATAATCATATATAACTACTTTCTCTTTTATCTAGTTTTCACTCTATTTTCTTCTTACCTTTCTCTCCTTTTCAATGACAACACTTATCATATTTCTTATTTTCTTTATCTACCTTTTCTTATTTCTTCTCTCTAGCATCTCCCATTATATCCATTTCATTTTCACTTCGTTTTCTTCTTATATATCTCTACCTATTCTAACACATCCCTTGTTCCATCTCTATTAAGTCTATTCTCTTGAGTCGAATAAGACTGTTATAAATGATAAAATTCTTCTTAGAGATAACTGGTTAAGCAGAGATAGCTCTATACTAGTTAATCTATGCATTGAGTAATATTGTTTTGTGATTTGAAGGTATAAATTCATGATTAAATTATAAAAATATCTTTTAAAAAAAGTGACAATTTGGACCATTAATACTGTGTGTTTTGGATTAACGGTGATAAAACTATTTTGAATGAAATTAATTTTATAAAATTAATTATAATTAAAATTGATTATAAAGGTGAATTTTATTTGAATAATAGTTATCAAAAAGTGTTTTTTTTCCAGCAAATGTTTGAATATTTTTAATCCAAAATTGCTTTTGAGTGTGTAGTGACCAAAATGGGCTTCTAACGTCTATGCGCACTTTTCTATCATATAATTAAAATTATGTCCCTTATAAAACAATAAAATTAGATAACATACATAATAAAAGTATTAAAATATAATAACCATCAAACATAAATGTATCTAAATTAAAAAGTACAAATAAGAAACAAAATAAACATAATAAACATACGCATGAAAGCATTGATGTGAGGATAAATTAGACAAAATCTAATTAAAATTAATTTGATAGAAGTATTACTTCTACTTCAACTGCATCGTATTTTTTTCCATAAAAATTGAATTTTTTAAGATATCCAATACATGCAAAATTTTAGTCGAAATCAAGTTTGACTATCTTTCCATGTTCCTGCTAGTGTCTTAATATTACTTTATCTAGGCTGTCTTTGGTTGTCAGGAAGGAAAAAGAAAGGAATGGAAGAAAATAGGTAAAAAATATGGTATAATAGAGTATAAATAAAAGTGATTTGGTTGAAAAAAAAATGAGATGAAATAAATAAAAAAAATTAAACTAAAATGATTCAGTAGGTAAAAAAATTAACAAGTAAAATGTATTATTATTATGTGATAGGAGAATGCTTGCGGGAAAAAGCACATCGAAAACTGCACAGCAGCAGTGAACATAGTATCATTTCCTTCAAAATGGCCAAATATCTTATGGAGTTGAAATTTTTTTCTATGGTACCATCAATTTTTTTGAAAATTTCTTCTGTATCTAGTCTCAACCAAACCACCACTCCCGTATATTTCTCTGTCTTTCCTTTCCTTGATCCTCTCTAGCATTTCATCGCAACCAAAGCATGCCATGGCTTATGCTAACAGTGGGAAGAAAAACAAAAACGCTAAAAGTTAATTAAATAGTAGTACCTTTTGGCCAAGGTGAAAACGTACGGTGCCTTGGATGTTGTTGTCCCAGTCTAAATTAAGCAAAGTGTCTTTGGGCAACATTGTCTACAATACCAACATAACGTTGGAGAGCTTGGGCGCTGAGGAACTGAGGGAGCATGATTCTGAACTTCTTGGCTTCTTCTTCCTTAGAGTTTGTTTGAATATATATTCGTCGGAAACAACTCCTTGAAAGTTCAAGGCCACCACGACATGACGAGTTTGTTCTCGTTAGAAAACAAGAACTTGTTGCATGCGGCTCCAGAAAGATGGAGGTCTTGAACACTTTGGAAGAGTACTTTGCCATGCGCTCGCAGATGAACATCTCTGGATGCCTGTAGAAAATGATGAAATAGGAGAGAAAGATGAGGGACACAGACAGAAGAAGAAGGGTGAGGTAGTAGAACTGCTCCATGATCTTTTTGGATTCAGATCCTCTGCTCTCTCCGGTTGAAATAGCTAAACATCTTAATGTTCATACTTTAAAAGTCCAGAAGCATGCATTTAAATATTAAATAATCCTCGAGAGAAACGCGTGTCATTTAAATATTATTTTTTACATCCTAAAAAATTAATAATTAATGAAAGAGAATAACAATTTAATAAAATTATCATTGATTCATTTTTAATTTTTATAACTCATATCATTAATATTATAAAAATATAAGTAAAAAATAATAATAATAATTATTATATTGAAAAGTTAAAATAACAATTGTAACAAAAAATAACAATTGTAACAAATTTTTACTTCTTACAAAATGATTATTACTAGAGGAGAGTGTAAAATTTAAGAGATAAATATAATTTTAGTTCTTAGAGGGTTTTTTATTTTTTATTCTTACAAAATTTTATTTTTGTTTTTAGTTTTTATAAATTATTTTTGTTTTCTTTTACGTCCTTAAAACTGATTTAATTAAATAACACTTTGAATAATACAAAAAGTGTTATCTAAAACATTTTAAGAATAAAAAATAAAACAAATATAATTTATAAGGATTAAAACAATTTTTTTTTGCAATAACTAAAAATATATTTAAATTAAATTTTTAAAAATGTGTAGATAATTATCGATATATATATATAAATAAATGTTTAACTATTACATAAAATATTTGTAAGAAAAGTTTGTTTCCATAATGATCCTACAACTCAAATATGAGTGTCTCTCATGAAGGATACCTATAGTCTACACCAAAAAATATAAAGAAATGTTTGGACTTACTATTGATAGATTGACAACATTGGGTTCGTGTCATCTCATATTTGAATTATCTAGATAGATGTTTGAAACAATATGAATATTTACGTGTAGAGTTTAGACAAACATATGACTTAATGCAATCAAATTTAAACATGTTGAATTAGGTTAGGTCGATTTAAAAATAATGTGAAATAATCCAATTGATTTCTAGTTGAGTCAAAGGATTACATTTTCTTTAGAAATTTTTCTCTTAAACAAATAATACTGCACAAAATAATGCATCTCATTTCTATCATTATTTTGATATATCATATTCCAATTCAACTGGATATCATAAAAATTGAATTTGGGATTGTAAAGAAAATAAATATTTTTAATTTTTCTTTTTCGAGAATATGATTAGAGTGTGTAATGTGTAATAAGACTTTTGTATTTTTTTTTTAAAAATTGCCAATCTTTATATGTTACCTATTTGAATCTGTTGCAAGCCTATCTTTCGAACCCCGCATCAAAGTCTTGTCACTGTGGTTGCTTGGGGTCTGTCTGAGTAAGGAAAGAGCTTGTAGTCACGTGATAGGTCTTGTCTTATTGATAACATGGAGACTGGTAAATACTGCGCTCCAGCTGGTGGGAGTTGAACATGAACCATCACAATCTTTCTAGGTAAAATAGTTGCACAAATAGCTATATTAAAAGAGAATTGTCTTTTTATGATGGTTGCAAGGTTCTTTGGTTCTGGGCTGGTGCAAGGTGGCGGCACAAAGATAATGGTGATCAAGGATGTAAGGTGTCGCGATGATATTGCAACACAGTTTCGGTGGTGCAAGATGGGTGCGACGCACAAAATCTGATTAGGGTTGATGGGAGGGCACGACGCACCGAAGGAGAGGGAGGAGAGATAAGGATTGAACCATTTGTTCATGTTAAGGCCGAGTTCATAATAACGTGAGTTGTGATTGAGCGTATTTATGGAGTTCCTGTTTTCTTGGTTTAAAATCAAATAAAGAAAAATTTATCTTGTTTCATTCATTTTTTTTCCAACTCCTTTCAAATGCTGAATCAGATACAAAAGAGTGTTGTGAGAAAGAAGAACCAAAACAAATGAAGAAAGTGATGAAAGTGTATGGTGAAGACCTAGAAGCAAATAATGAGTTTGGGAAGTGTGTGATATTAAAGAAATAAATGATAAACTTAAAGGAAGGGGGGGGGGGGGGTATATAAGGAGGGTTTAGAGAGAGTAGAAAAGAAATGTAACTTGGGGGTTCAAAAAATATTTAGGGGGTTGAATAGGAGAAAACAAAGAGTGGCAACAACATCCTATAATTTTTCTAGGGCCAGATCAGGTTGAATGGGTCATTAGACTTTGGGCCTAAAGTTGTTGGGCCTTTATCATTTTCACATTCCGAAATTCATTCTCTATTTTTTTTCAGACCTTTTCCCTTCACCTTCCCTCATCGTGTCTTCTTTCTATGGTTCCAGGATCAGATCTCGTTCCCTCGCCACTCATCCCCCGCCGTGCGTCACGCGCCACCATCAATCGCACCTCTCGCCGGTAACTCCTTATGCCCGACCCAACGCTTCAATATTTCACGTTCAATTCTTAGGTTTTTCGTCTTCGTTGACTTGATTTAGCGTTCTAATCGTTTCGTTTACATATCGTGGTTTCTTCATTTTTCCTTCTAACTCAACTTCTCATTGCTAGAGATACTTTGTAAACTACTAGGTTTAATTTTATAATTTCAACTCCTTTTTTTTCTTTCATGCGTGCCGTGTTAATTGATGTAATTGAAACTTTATTTCATTTTTTTGGTGTATGACGAAGGACCCAAAACTGTAAGAAATCGTTGTTGATTACATTGTCTGAAAGCTTTTGAAGTTGCTTAAACGAAGAGGAAAAAGCCAAAAAAATGTAGGAAATAAAAAAAAAAAAAAAAGAACTTGCAAATATATTTTCCACTTTTATATCAGCATGTTTAGCTTACAGATTTCATGTTAATCCAAAAATACAATATATTCATTTTTTGGTTGCTAATTATTTTTCAACCTCTGTTTTCCACCTGAACACCTTGTATCTGGAAAGAACATTTTGGATAGATTTTATATACTGAAGGAGCAGATCTTTTCAAGGATTAAATAGCAGTCATGTATTACAATTTTATGATGGATGTTGCAAGAGTTAATTGTTGTTTGTCCTTTTGTATGCTTAATCTCTAAATTCTGTATCTATTTATTTGTTCATTTTATTGCATTATCATGAAGTTTGTGAGGATGAGTATAGGCAAAGACATTAACATTTTTATGCAGAAAGCATCCAGTTTTTTTTTTTTTTTCCTTTCTTGATGATAGGAAAGAATTTTGTTTGAGTCCTTAATTTTTCTAACTAATAAATTCTCATTACCTGTGGAGAAATGAGATCCTGCCATCAATATTAGGTATAGGATTTGGGTGACTGGTTGAGGAGGGACGACAGTTGAGTTAGTTTTAAATTGCATGAATCCTGCACAAATGTTATAGATTTGTGAAACCAGCATTAACGTAAAACAGTTCAATTTTTTTCTTCTTCTAATCTGCCGAACTCTTCCTTCGGAACTTTGAAAGAAGGAGGGGTAATTGTTATGTGGATTGAGAAATATTTGGTTTGCTTTGGTGCCTCGAGATAGACTGGATCATTTTGAAAATTCAAATTTTCCAACCTAAATTGCATGAAAAGGAAATTCTGTTAATATGTGTGTGTTATTGATTTTTATGCATTTCAATGTGCTGCTAATCGTGAATTATAATGAATTCTATTTGATGTGGAAATTATGTTTTATTCACAAAGTGTTTTTGTTGAGTCCTGCTTTTGAAAGGGCTTGATAAAAATAAATTTCACATCTTCTATTTCATTTTTCTTAAAACTCTTAAGATTTATACATTTTTGGATTTTTCATTGCAGTGTATGATCAATAATATTTTCAATATTTTTATTGCTACTTGGAACTAGCAATGGCATCTGAAGAAGTTCTGAAGGCTGTTTTCCCTTTCCTGGACGGTGTTGATCTTGCTTCTTGTATGGCTGTTGGTAAGCAGTGGAAAGACATAGCTAGCGATGATTTCCTTTGGAAATGTCTGTGTGCCAAGAGATGGCCTTCGATCTGCAAGCGACCTAATCCTTCTACTTTAACCTACTACAAGTTTTACAAAACCTTTCATAAACGCCAGCACCATAGAACCCTTCTCCCTCCGAGAATTTCTTTTGATGATTTGGAGTTCTTCATTGACATTTGGGCGGAAAACACATTACTCTTCTCGGAAGTGGTGCCTGGCTCTATCCTTCAAGCAGGTTTTAAAGCTCCAGCATCTGGAGTTTGTGACATGCTCAAATTTCATTTGGAAGGTTCTGAATACAAGATGACTTTTCCTGTGGAACCAAGGTTCGCTATCCCTTCAGGACAAAACCAGAATGTTAGTGTCTCTGTGATGGTTGGGAGGAAGGATTCAAATAAGGTTGCTCGTGTAATAAACAAGTCCATGTTTGATTACATCGATCGTTCATCATATAGAGCCTTGGCTTTTGATTACCTAGACATATCCCCTGGCTACCCATTTTTGTCTGGCATCCGTGCATGGATCTCTTTGCTATTCATGGAAGATAGAGATGAAGATCTCATGGATGTATTTGGGATCCAAATGGATTTCTGTGATGTAGCAAATTCTAAGGAAGAAGTCTTGTGGCTGTTGGACATGCTTGACTGGAAGTAAATGTTCAAGAAAAGTGTGATGCCCCATCATTACAACAAAAAGTAATTGGACATGGTGATTTTATGTTCAACTTATTTGTTGATACGGGGTGCATTACAAAGCTTACCATCTTATTATCAGCACCAATAATTTGCGTAATTTGGTGTCAATAGCTCGTGTGTTTTGAGTATGTAAATACTCGTATCATCTATTATCATCAATAAAAGCCTTTGTTTAAAGCTTGTACACGGTACACCAGCACATTATAATGTGATTTCTGTCGGCGCACCTTCGATTGGGCCACCTTTGATTTTGGTGTATACTAATGTCGAAGATAAAATATTTCGGGTAATTATATTAACCTTTTAACTTATTAAATGTAAACCAAAAATTGTACTACAATTTAATTTTATATTTTTATGATGTTTCCTCTTTCATAGAGATTGGGACAGGTTTACTATGTTCTTATAAAGAAACTTAATTCCAACTTGATTAAAATCCGATAATATTTGGGACAAGTCAACTTTATTCCAACTTCATGATTGTTGGCTAGAAAATCAATGGTTTTTTTTTTTTAAATGTTCTAGTTAAAATCGAATACAAATACAAGAAAACTAAAATTAATTACAATCTCAGGCACTGATTTTATAATTAACGGTTATTATGGTACTTTATTCTCTAAAATTAAAATGCACTTCCCTCAAACAAGGCTTGAATGAGACACTAGGAGGGTATCGATTCTATCGAAATGGTAAGACACCTGTAACTCTGGTAGTTTTGCACCAAAATTCATCAATACATCTAAAAATTTTGGTAGGTCTCGTAGCTCTGTCCAAATTGCCAATTAGAAGGGGCAACATTATCAAACTCCAACATTTTGCCATCACTAGTAGTGACCTGAAATGACAAGGCTTGTCCTACCAAATTAGACCCAGTAACCCAATTTTGTCCCCAAACACGTGACATAGATTGCCAGCCAGTGTTTGAAGACCCTTTGATGCTCACTTGAGTAACATCACCAGCATTGCCAACATTGTATAACAAAACCAACAACCAATAAGGGTTCCCTTTTATCTCAAACTTGACTCCCCCACTTTTGTTGCATGGGACACGGCGATACATGACTGGGATGATCCCTGCTTTGTATATGGCTATTTTGGTGAACATTTTCATGGACAAGTCGAAGTGCTCTTGTGGAGGGTTGCACCAATGGTCGAAATTAGGGGGGTTGTAATTGGGGGGGCAGAAATTTGTTGCGGTCACTTTGATTGGGCCTGCGTTGGGAATGCACCATTGGGGGGAGTTCACACACATGATCTCAAAACATGCACCACATGCGAGGCCATTGTTGAATAGAGCTGTGCTTAGGGCTGTGGTTTCAAGCCCATATCCTTGCTGGTAGAGATCACCATAACCACAAGCACCCTCTGCATGTCATATTAAAAAATTTAATTGATTATGTATTATTTTACACAAATTATGGTAGGTGTGGTTTTTAAATAAACTTTTTTAAAGTCGATAAATTTATTATACATGATGGTTTCTAATTAGGTGCATAGACTATTTTCTTATTAAATAATACAATTTTATTTTAAACCAATCTTTAATATTTATAATCTTAAAATCATAATAATTGAGGAATAAATGCCTTTAAAGAATACTCATTGCAAAATATTTATTAGTGTTGACTAAATATAAATAGCTTTTAATAATTATATTCATACACATGAACGTATAAAACAAGAACTTTTCTTATTACAAGAAATTAGAACTACAAATTTGGACCATACAATTATTCGATGGACGGTCAAGTTTAAAAGTTAGTGATCATATAATCAGTTAAAAATAATGTATATTTTTCTTTTGATCATAATCATTTAATTATGATTTAATGGTCTATATTAATAATTAATATTTTTCACAATAAGAAAAAAAAAAATATTTAATACACTCCACATACATACATAAAATTCTAAGAAAAGATGAGAGGGGGGTTGAGAGAAGATTAACGCTATGTCATAACTAAGCTCAGCCTCTTATTGCAAACAATTCCGTTTTTTTATTTTAACCTCTTACATCACTTACATCATAAAAAAAAAAAGGGAAAAAAAGGAACCAATTAATTACATGTAGTAACAAATTCAATTCTAGAAAATAAGAAATGCGGATAAACACAATGCTAGAATATGATCAATCATGAAAATGAAAACGATCGTGATTCTATTTAGATAGAGTAGTACTAGTAAAGGGGAGTTTTATACTTACGCATGGTGTCTCCACCTTGCATGTCACCATAGAAAGTTGCATGGGCTAGATGCCATCCCCTTCTTCGACCATGTGCCAAGGTTGGTACAAAGAGAACCATTAAAAAGGCCAAAGGAAACAAACAGTGAGACCTAGCCATGACCATGACTATTGACTACAAAGCTTAAGGACAAAGAGAATCTTCAAATTTGTTGATAGAAAAAGGGTGGTATTTAAAGGTGAGGGAGTAGTGCTACTTGCTAGTTGCCAAGGCTTTATGCTGAACCCAGTTAAGGAAAATCAAAACAAATTAATATGAACATTTAATTCTTAATATTTGGTCACAATGACTTTAATAACCGATAAGGTAACTTTTTTTTCTATAAATAATTTTTTATTCATGGTAGGACAGAGATAAATATAATAGAAAAGGATTTGCATGAAAACTCATTAATGAATTGTGATTGTAAAACTATTTCTTTATTTTTTAGATTTATATATTTATTTTGAAAGCATACATTGACTATTCCTGCTGAATCGCAATGCTCATATGTGGAAATGGAAATTCACTTTCGCTGTTGAATGTGATGACCATTCACCAGAAAACGATGGCCTTAAATCTAAAAGGGGAAGAAAGTAAAGGTTTTTTTGTTGAGCATTTGCTTACAAAGAGAGTATCTTGGTCGGTTTGACTTTTTTTTTTTGTTGTGAATATCATTGTAAAGTAGTATCTTGACTGGTCACTTACTTTTTCTATGTTGCGCATATGGTTGCAAATGAATATTCCAAATTTCCAATCGATTACTAGGATTTTTAAATTCCTCCGAAGTGATGGTTTTATAACTTAGAAATTCAAACTCTAGCCACTTTAACTAACCATTATTAGTGAAAAGTGATGGTTTTATAACTTAGTTGTTGTACCAAAAGAAATTAAAACTTAATCATTTAATTATTCGATGTTTAGTATTTTTCCTTTTCATAAAAATATAACATATCTTCAAATTCGTAGATGTAACGTATCTTTTGAAATTTTCCTTCAACTTTCAGAGTTCTTTCTCTTTCTAGTTTACCATTCTCACCTTTGATTATTTTCTATTTTTATATTAAAATTTTCTTCTTTCTAAAATTTGAGTACTAATACTTTCATATTAATTACTTTAACCAATAACAAAAGTTGTTAATATAATTGATTAACACTTGGATCCTTTAACTAAGGTGTTGAGTTTGGTCCTGACTTAAACTAAGTGGCAACTGGAGATATTGTTTTGTCCCAAAATGGATCATTCCGATAAAAGATGATTAGTTGAATGCTAAATAAGAAACCCCATATACTTTAGTTAAACCAATGTAATAATACTCAGGTGATTGACCGGATTGAAGTACTACGTCAGTAAATTACGAATTCATCTAATGAGTCATTAATTAACTTACATGAATTAATCTATATTAAAATATTTAAATGATTTATATCCTATGAACTTTTGTACTTAAAAAATGATAAAATCAAATCAAATCACGTCTTAAAAAATATTTCTTTCCAAAGGAGATTCATAAATTTTTTAATTGAGATATTAAAATAGACATTGGCCCAATGAAAAAGCAAAATATATATTGATTTTTACTTTATTTTCTACGAAATAATTGTATTTATTATATTCCTAATCAAATTTTATTATTTATGATAATTTCTTTAATTTTTTTTTCAAATTAACTAATTGATGGATATTTATTTCTTCTTAACTTATTTTCCGTTTCCCCTAAATTATCTCCCTTTTCTTTATCAATTTATTGACTTTTAATTGTCAATCTAACCACTAAAAAAGGAGAAAAATCGTGAGTTATTCGTGAAGGAGAAAGGTGCAGATGGAGAAACCGAAGGTAGAAGAAAGAAGATTTTTATAAATAAAAAAAAAAAAAATGTTTCCTGATAGTGGGAGAAAAGAGGAGTGCGTGTCGTGAGATTAATGTTAAAATGAGTTAAGATTAAAAAACAATTAAGTATGTTTGGATGGAAGTTCCAAAAATTAAAGTAATGATTTTGAAGTGGTGTGAATTATGTTTGGATATTTTATTATAAAATTAACTTAAAAATAAAATTTAGTATATAATTTTAGATAAAAAATTACTTAAAGTTGTTTCAAATCATAATCACTTTTTTGGATTCAGAATCAATTCAGGATTATTCGTTATCATTAAAATCAAATATGTAAAAATATATCCAAAATTAATTCTAAACTCAAAATAAATCTTAAACGCCAAATCAAAGTGGGTACGGGAATTTGCTTATGGGGGAAAAAAAGTGAGAAATTAAAATTAAAAATACGAGTGGGAGATTGTATATTTGCCTATTTGGATTATGAGAGACGGGAGTAGACTAAAGAAATTTTCTTGCAAAAATTAATTAGTTGAGTAAGAAATCAATTAATTGAGTGAGAAATGAGTGGGAATTCATTAATTGAGTGAAATTTTTATTAATTAGGTGAGAATATAATTAATTAATTTGGCTCTATAACATTAATTAAGGTTTAAAAGGAAATTAAAGATCAAAATTATTTTAAATTAATTTAAAATAGTTTAAAATCAATTTAAATGATTTATTATAGGTTATTATGGATTATATAATGATATAAAATATTTTAACATAAATTATTGTTTTAATTCCTACACTTAGAAATTTCTCATTTTAATTCCTAAATCAATTTAAATGATTTATTATAGGTTATTATGGATTATATAATGATATAAAATATTTTAATATAGATTATTGTTTTAATTCCTACACTTAGAAATTTCTCATTTTAATTCCTGCATATACACCTTTTAACTCATTTTAGTGTTTATACATGTATTTTTTTAATCCACTTTAGTTCCTACAATTTTAGATAAAAGGACTAAAATGAATTAAAAGATGTATTTATAAGAACTAAATCGAACAAACTTTAATTATAAAGACTAAGACATATAGATTATTCAGATATCGGAATCAAATGAGTAATTAAATCTTATTTTAATTATAATCCATCCTTCACCCCATATAAACATGTCATTACAAATTCTTGTAAAACCAAACAGCAGGTTCATCCTTGAGAAACCAAATGCATAAAACTTTTACACTACAAATCCCAAAACTGTTTCGAACTACAAATTCCAATATTCCTTCTGATAATGCTTTTATGTCTTATAAGTCTTTAAAAAGAAAAAAAGACTTCCTAACATGGGACAAACATTTTCGCATAAGAAATTCGAATCATGAAAAACTTGTGTCATTGTACTAATCTTGTAGCATGTTATCCAACACGGGAGATTTCCATCAAAGCCAAAGGTCTTTCTCACACTTCATGGTACAATTACAAAAAGAGGCTGCATGAAGCACAAGCATTCAGTTAGAGAAATTATGCAAAAACTTTGAATGGAGAGAGGGAAAGAAAGAGAGGGTACCGTGTCTACACTGACTGGTTTCCCATCCTCCGCTAACACCTCAGCTACTGTTCCAGATTGATCAGCCTGGAAAGCCATGAAAGAGAACCAAGTTATTACAATTTTTTTTATTGGTTAAATAAATAACTAGAGCTAATGCAGTTGAATAAGATGGAAATATGTAAGAAACAGAAATAGTGTGCACTGTGCATACAATTTTTATAGGCCTGTGTTTTTGGTGTGTGCTATAATGAGGGACCTTTTATATGGATTTATGTATTTTACTATATATGACTATAGTCCAAAATAATAAGAGAGTAATATTAGTAAAAGGAGAAAGAAAGCAGAAAAACATTAAAAAAAAGTAGAACAGAAAGAACAATGTACATACTTCAATTTCATTCATTAGTTTCATAGCCTCAATAATGCAAATGACTTGCCCCTTCTGCACTTTATCTCCCACCTGAAACACAGAAACAGTGACAGAAGAATAAGACTTTGTTTGATTCCTATTCTAGAAAACTATTTTCTGTTAGAAAATTGATTTCAAAAGCAATAATATCTCTTTCAGTTTTTAAAATAAAATAACCAGAACAGTTTTTAAGTTGTTTTGGTTTTCTACTTTCAATTTTCTTACTCATTTTCTTCCTTACATTATCTCGTCTTCTTACCTTACTCTTACCATTAATTTATTATCTCATTTTCGAAAAAATATTTAATAAAATAATTCTAAAAACAAAAAACGCAATCAAATACACAGCCCTAATATTGTCCATTAATTTATTTGGCAAACATGGTAATGATTAGCAGTATGTACCCTGTAGAATGATTTGTAAATCAACACCGCAAAAAAAGTTCACTATTTAAATTACATGTGCATATACAGTAATACTTATACTGATACATACCTTGACAAATGGAGGTTCGCCAGGTGCTGAACTTCGATAAAAGGTTCCTGCCATTGGACATTTCAGCGGTGGATGAGATGATTTGCTTACTTTTGCAGGAGGTAAGGCAGGAGATGCTTTTGAAGGAGGAGGACTTGCAGGAGCGGAAGGAGCAACTGGAGGTGGTGCTGCTGGCAGAGAATTTGTGGGATATGGAAATGGTTGTGACACTGGAGCTACAAATGTAGCTGGTGGAGGCTGCAAAGCTTCCTTCTTTCTTATCACGAGTTCACAGTTTGCTTGCTTAAGTTGCAGCTCCATAATATCTCTAGAGTCCACAAGTCTGCCCAGAAAAATAAAATTTGCTATAATATATAGAAACATTTCATATACTAATGTTGATCTAAGAATTTAAAAAAAAAAAAAAAAAAAAAACAAGTTTATGAAAAGCACAGCAGCTTAGTCTTACTTCACAAGATCTGAAACTTGGTTCATAAATGCAGAAATTGAAGATGCATCAGCAGAAGTGCTTGGACCAGAGGGTTTCCCATTATGGTCATCCTTCTCTTCTGGTGGAGCAATTTTAGGTCCATTGACCTGTACAGGTGCAGAATTTTCAACAGTAACAGCCTAGGACACACAGAGCAAGGTAATTTATGGTTATTGTTAATTTAACCTTATGAAGAACTAATTTTCTCAGAAGGATTAGAGAACTCTGACAACCATTTTCTTCAAAAGTAATATGTGAACTGACCTCTTTTGGTTGTGCTTGAAGCTTCCAGACAGAAGATTGCTTCTTGTTAAGGCACTGCAGGACATGACAATAACAATGAAACATATAAACAATCAGGAAGAAAAATATAGCTGCAAAGCTTCTGACACAAGTTTATTAATATTAGCATTCAGAACAATAAATAATGCACTACTTCTGATTATAACATGCTGAAATGTGTCATCACCATGTGAGGAAATGAAATATATAGAAAGATTACTTATTTAAGCATAAAAATTACTAGGAACTGTAAACCATAAAGCTGAAGCTGAATGTAAACCCAATACCAAGCTTGATGATAGAAATATTCCCATATGGCAGCAAATATTGACAACACAATAACACTCAATAAAACATTGATCACAATGATTCTCTATGACTGTGGTTTGGAGTTTCATATGCTCAGCACTAAATTTTAATGTCACGGAATTTTTACAAGATTCAGGCTTTGTATCAGCAATTATAAGAGAAGAGAATAAGAAGGCAAAATAAATTGAACTTTTCCCATAAACTAAAATCAACTTGTGCACCTTAGCTTTTGAAGAAGTTAAATTAAGAGTTTCAGTATAGTTACTTATCGACGAGTTTATCCAAATAGAAGCTCAACCTATTTCATCACGAGCATTCAGAAACAAGAGGGAAAAGGACCCCATAAAATGTACTAAAGGCAACACTTGTCAATTGTTCAAACATTGAGCTGTAGATTGTTTTGAATAAAACAAAATACTAATGATTTCTTCACTGTGCAAGAAGTGCAGTAAAAGACAGAGATGAAACTCTACGTTTCCATACATCAAAATATGTGTCAATTGTAAAGTGTGAGTTGTTGAACAAAGCTTCAAATTAAATAGGACTTAAAGGAACAAAAGGCTCCCCTTTGTTTTTGTTTTTAACCCAAAAAGCAAAGGACACTCAACACAGAAAAGACAGTGATAGGGATTTGTTTATTTGTTATCACTAATTTATGCTAAAAATAATAGAATGATAATTGAAGTAAGAGCATAGACAATAGCTTAACCAATATACTAAAACAAGAAATAAGTTAACGAAATGACACCCAAATTTCTAAATTCAGCCAATAAACCTGAATTCCATTGTTTCCCCATCACTATCTAACCTCCAAGAAAAACAAAGGTAAAAAGGGCAAATTGAGCATTCTGGAGCAACCCTTCTAGCTTATTCATGATACAATTAAAATCTCAAACACAATTACACAAGCACACACACGAAACAATCAATGACGCATAGTGACATCACCACCGTCCAAAATCTGAACAAATCAACATGGTATTATTAATCCAAACTTCAAAACCAGATTCACATTTCACAAAAAAAAAAAAAAAATAGCACCTGAATCCCATATGGCGCCGAATCACTACTCAAAGATCCAAACGAGAGCGATTTCTTCAACCCCAACGCGTTCCGTTGCTGGGTCTGAGAGTTCAGTCCCAAATGAGCAAAAGGAACAACAACGCACTTGGGGCAAGGGATCGTGAATGACACCATTTGGAACCAACCCCACGAATCAAAAACCGAATTTTCCGGTTTCTGAGCTCGAACGGCGCTATGATCTGAACGAAGTGGTGCAAATGGGAAAGTGGGCCGGTGTAAATATAAGGGTTTGTGAAGGCGATGAGATCGAAGAGAAGAGGGTGTGTGAATGACAATGTGAGAAGAGAAAAAGGGTAACAGTGCAATGCTATGCAAGAGGGATGATGGAGAGTACAAAGGAGGAACACTGGTTTTAACACTGTGGCTTCGATGATAACAATGAGCACATCAACGTCAGTTTCAACCAACTTGGAACAACACTTCTTTGGCATTTGTTGTCTTGTCTCATAAAATAATTTGATAAAATTCAAACTATACCTTTCTTTTTGAATTTAATTTAATTAAAATGAATTTTTTATGTGAGCTAGTTAAAATAAATATACTTTACAAAAACTTTTAAGAATTTTCTAGTCCACCAAAAAAATGAGGTGGGTCGGATTGGTCCACCTTACAAAGTGGAATAATAATGGTAGTCTACCCCATTTTTTAGGGGATTAAATGGGTTGTTGGGATAAACTCATTTTATCATCCATAATCTAAGCTAGAGATGACAAAATATATCAGTCCACACAAAACGTGACCGACTGACCCTAACCAACAAAAAAGAGGGAGGACTGAATGGGTTCACTTTGCAAAGTGGACTAGCAATGCTAATCCGCCTACTTTTTAGTGGGTTAAATGGACTACTAAATCAAACTCATTTTGTCATTCTTAAAAACTTTTATATTATTATTCAATGTATGACGAAAATTATAATTTTATAATATTTATTTTAAAAAATTGTATTTTAAAATACTTTTTAATAAATTACTAATGTATCAAATAAATAAATAAAACTATTTTTTAAAAATCATGGTATAATTCTTTATTTTTGTTTTTTAGAAATAATACCAAAATTTTTATTGTATGAAAAGTGATAAAGTCCCCTTGATGTGCCACGTCCTTAATCCAAAAATTAGTTAGTTTATCCACTATTATAAAAACAA
Organism: Glycine tomentella; assembly: GCA_007407185.1. Lineage (NCBI taxonomy): Eukaryota > Viridiplantae > Streptophyta > Magnoliopsida > Fabales > Fabaceae > Glycine > Glycine tomentella. The sequence continues at coordinate 399,206 of PYAF01002672.1, read as the reverse complement.
TAAAAAATAAAAACTAATGTATCCAATAATGCATTGCTTTTCCTTTTAGCAAAAGGTAATTTACAATTTAAATTTGATGTAAGAGAATTTCGATAATCATTTAGGATCTTTAGAGGTAGGTTTTTATTTCAGAGTTATCCATGTTGCTACGCCCACTCAATAAATCTTCTCTTATTTTCTTCATTATCATACATCTAAGGGATCCAAATGCTTTCTATGGTATACTCGTGTGACAAATCATAGAAGTAAAAATTATGGACAATGGTGAAGAGTGCATTAAATTAATAATAAAGAGGCAAAAACAGTCATTATCATTATCAAATTCTTAAGTTAATTTGTTAACTCTTATGAGTATACAAGTCTATTTATCTTCTAAAAATTGACTCATGTAAAAAATCTTTTTTTAGTAAACTTTAGATAGACTAGATAGATTATATGCAAACTTGTTAGACTCTTGAGTTATCACCAAGTTAAGGAGTTATAAGTTTAAAAAATTAAGCCTACACGTAAGTCATTTTGGGTAGTTTTAAATTCATTTAAGATTTAACACACTTCCATTGGTGTGTTATTCTTGAATCAAAGAACCTTTCGGCTGTAACAACATCAAACCCTAAATGAGAATGATCTACCATTATTATTACATTTGCAAGTTATTATCTAGTAATGATGCATTACTAGACTTAGTTATTTAAGTACTGTAATTTATGATTTACTATTTTGCTTTACTATGCTATTAAAATGTTTAATTAGTATGTTATTTATAGGTATTATGTTATTATTTTTATATGAAGTTTACTAATCGAGTCTTTGGAGTTCCCACAAGTCTACATAAACTCTCAAGTTTGATAACTTTGGTAGCAATAACATGACATCTCCACTAAGCATTCATGTACTAAAATAGTGATAAAATCACATAAGTGATTGTTCATCGGTCATTTCTCTAAAAGTCTAGTATTCATATAAGCTCAATTTCGACAAAGATGTCAAATGTGAAAACACTTGTTCCTTCAAAGTGTATAAACTCTTAGCAAATATGGTGAGTATTTTCAAATGAAGGTCAATGCAATTAGTAAAATGAGTCTTCCACTATTGTTGAAATGCAATGTCGCAAAATGTATATTGATGTATGTGTCATGTGCTAATAGTGTTATAAATATGTTCGAATTGATGAAACCGGTACTTGAAAAGATTCAACAATAATGACATTGAATGCTATTACAAAATGGAGGACACCTATTATGTTAGGTTTCATACATTACAGGCATCAATAATGGAAAATTGTCTTGTAGCTTTGAAGGTTAGTTTTCTCGAGGAGATAATGTCAAATTGACAATCATGTTTGATATAGTGACGTTACAATATTTATGGATTTGACATATATTTTTCTATATTACAAGTTCAAATAATGACATTAACATGTTAAATCAATCTAATATGTTTCATAATGTTATTTAGCATATAATGATCTCTATGATGCATTATATGGTGAATAAACTCTATATAATATGGAATATTATTTAGCATATAGTCCCTTCATTCCTTTTTAATTGTCTAACTTTAGGAAAAAAATTTCTTATAAATATGTAGTTTGCAAAATTTAAGATCATATTAACTATTCTTTTATCAATTATGTTTTTACTTATATCTTAATCTTTAATTAATTTATATATGCATTTATTGTGAAGTGAAAAGAAAAAAGGGATAAAATAAAAAATTTTGCAACTTTTATTAGAATAAAAAAATATTGCATTTTCTTACATAACAATCAGATAAAAAGGAAGTAATGGAATAATATTTATCCTATGTGTGTTATGTTTGTAAATACCATATGAATGCCAGAATAAAAAAAGAGAAAATTATTCGTTCTAACAACAAAATTCACACAAAAGGATATAGAGTAGACATTTAGAGTACTCCAGTCTCAATTCACATTATACATCGCCTAACACGCATTTGGCACACTGATAAAATCAAGTGCATAATAAAAATATATGTATCTCAGCCACTAAAAAATCTATGGATCACTATCATAATTTTGCAATATACTTAGAAAAGAGATCACTTCATTATAGACAAATTCATCGGTAATTGGTAGATTTGGCATATTTAAGAACATTTCAAATGTGGCGATGACGAAAGCCGTTAAAGTTTATACTGATAGACACTCTAAAATATAGCGTTATGGATACTTTTGTTTTTCTTTCTGGTTTATTTTCCTCTTGCATACTGTTTTGTTTTGTTTTGTTTTTTTTCATTTTTATGAAAAATTGACTCCACAACTCCACACTTATATCCAAGTTCCCTTTTGTTGGTTATTGACGATTCTTTGGGAAATACGCTTCAATCATTTCAAACACTTAAAAAACCAAAGCCAAAAAGAGAAGAATTTGCAATTAAATTAGTTCACTGTGATTTGATGGTTCTTTGGAAGACAATATCGATAGCTCAGGTTATCTTTCAAACACTGTACAAAAGACCAAAAGCCAAAAAAAGAAAGAAAGAGAAGAAAGAATGTGCAACTAAATTTGTTGCCTGCATACAAAACTGAAGATTATTCAGAGAAGCGGGGTAAGGGGATGAAAGAATATTATTCACTTCACAGTTCACATCAACAAATAAGCTTTGGAACTTAGTTAAGGCAGGAGGAGGAGTAGGGGCTTATATCGTTCCATGATGATAAGCTGCACTTGATCTTCTTATGATTATGAAACTTGGGTTCTCTAGGTATAGTTGGACTCTTCATTGACCTTTGAGCATACAAAAAAAACTTATATGAGACAGCCATTCTATAAAAGAGAAGCAAGTGCAACTTTAAATCACTGATTATTGGTTAATCAGTCCTTACCTCCTTGGAATAAAAGGTCTATCAAAATATGGCATGGGTTGTGCTTTTGGTACGAGTTCCTTCCTCAATCTTCTTAGTTCTTCTTCTTCTGCCAACTACATTGGAGTAACATACAGGAGATCAGTATTTAATGAAAGGAAGCAGGAATAAAAATCAAAGCAGGAATATCTGGGATATTAACAGTGCACCTTCTGTTGTCTCTCCCTTTCCAGTTTGTATTGCTCTATTAAGCTCAACTTTTCTTGCACCTGCATGTTTTAACAATCATCAAAATTTTGTTTCCCTTTCCTTCAATCCTTGTCTTCTTCCAAAAATGAAAGATAACTCAATTGAGATTGACTAGTCCACAAATTCAGCTGTTAAAATTATCCCTAGGACCTCACGAGACTAGTCCTTGGGCAAAACCTAAGAAACCAATGTCACAATACAAGGCATAATAGGAAAGAACGTGTACAACACGTATACAAAAAGATAACTCAATTGAACTTGGCAAGTGTCCCAGAAGATAACAATCGATTGAGATTGATTGATTAGTGTATGAATTCAGCTGTTAAAATTGTCCCTAGGACCTTAAAATACAAGTACTTGGGCAAAACTAGGAAAAACAATGTCACAGTACGAGACATAATAGGAAAAAACATGTAAAGCAATAATGAGAAAAAGAAAAAGGATGAATGAGATGTGAAAGAGGCACCTGATGGTCAAACTCAGCGCGATCTAATGCCCGCACATCACTGTGAAGCTTCAGGTCAACAGGCCTTGTGATTTCTTTCACCGGAGGTTTAACCAAGCACTGAAACAGTATCACCAACCACCAAAGAATGCCAAGTAATTAATTATAGCAATTGCAAACATAACCACATGGGACCAAATATTTCATTGGATTAATGAGTTTAGTGTTTTGGAGCACAAACATAGCAGTACCGAATTAGTAGCACCAAAGAATGCCTAGTAATCAATTATATATTTGCAAACATAAACACATGGGATCAAATATATCATTGAATTAAAGAGTTTTTCAGTTTTGGAGCTCAAAAAACATAATAGCATTGACACAGTAGAACTAAAAATTTTAATCAATTATAGTAATCGTAAGGTGGATGTGTGGATATACGAAGATGAATAAGATAAGAAATGAGGATATTCGACGAAAAGTATCAGTGGTACCGGTATATGAAAAGATGAGGGATCATAGACTGAGGTGATTTGGGCACGTTATGAGACGGTCACTGAATGTTTCTGTAAGAACAATAATTTGTTACCAAGAGCTCGACACAAAGAGATGTAGAGGTCGACCGAAACTTACCTTGGGAAAGGTAGTTAAACAAGATCTAATGGAGTGGGATATAGATTGGCAGACGGTATGTCTTAGGACAGAGTGGAGAAAAGCTTGTAAGCTTGGTGGAGGGTTAAACCCATTAGTAATTCTATGTTCCAATCGTTTCCTTGTTTTAGTTCTTCTCTTTTTTTCTCCCTTCTTCCTTTCACCCTTCTTTTATTTTAGCTTATTTTTTTTCTCTCTTTTGTCTTATTTTCAATTTATCATTGGGTTCATCTACTACCGACGACCCCAATTAACTTGGGTTAAAGGTGTTGTTGATGTTGTTGATAGTAATCGTAAACATAACCACACGAGACCAAAATTTGTCATTGGATAAACGAGTTTTTGTGTTTTGGAGCAAAAACATACTAGCACCAAAGAATGCCTAGTAATCAATTATAGCAATTGCAAACATAACCACATGGGACAAAATATGTCATTGGATTAATGAGTTTTGGAACACAAACAATCAAACATAATAGTATGCAACAGAATAAAAAAAGACTTCCAATCCATAACAAAATGAACTTTACCTCTGGTTCATCTGTTGTCCAAGGAAGACCCTGTGCAACAGGTATCCTTTGCTTCTCTTCTACTGCTGCCATCTCTTGTATCTTCTTTACAAATTCTTCTTCTTTTAACTTGCCCCGTTGCTGCAGTAGTATTCCATTAAAAATGCTAATATCCGAATTGTTTGGAAAAAATAAATATAAAATAAAAAATTGAACTTTAAAATGATGAATCAACCAATCAATTACCAGCAATTACCTCAGTTCTTAGCTTGAATGGCTTCTGGCTAGTGACTTTCTGCTGCTTCTTTTTCAACCTTCTTCTCCCCAAAGTACTTGATGATTCCAGGCTCTGAAATAAATTATTCAATTAAAATCAATACTCTGATTGATGAACATTTTTTAAACCATTGACCATTCTGACTGAACTTATTCTAATAAAAAAGCAACTTTTACTCAAGTATTACATTTTTCCTGCTTCTTCGACCCCCAGCAGAAGTCCTGCTAGACACGCTGCAAAACATAAAAAGTTAGCAAACATTAACACAACACTGAAATTAACACTACCAATGGATCAATGAAAATCAAACATGAATGCGTTTTGGATCTTAATCTATGTTCAAAACAACTTATAATTAAAAAAAAAAAGTAAATAGTCTCTATGCACTGACTAACACAACACTTAAATTAACACTACCAATGGATCAATGAAAATCAAACATGAATGCGTTTTGGATCTTAATCTATGTTAAAAACAACTTAACTTATAATTAAAAAAAAAAAGTAAATAGTCTCTATGCACTGACAATTCAATCACAATCCATCAGTAGGTTTGCCCACTTTTACAAAAACTATCTCAAGCACCATACCGATGATAATGTTTATTCGGTTGATAATGTTAAATAAAACAAAACTTAGATGCAATTTCTTAAGCACTCACCACTCTAGTTGGTGTCCTTCTGCAATCAGAATTGGTGTTTCACATCACTAATTTGTATAATGAAGATTTGCATTAATGTTATTAACATAAGTTAGCTATTGAAACTCTTATTCTAATCTAACTAGAGAACAATACTTAAAAAATTAAGAATACTAAGTAATTGTATGTAAGTTTTGTTCATGGAAACAAAATTAGAGAATAGCAGATAAAAAGTTGTTTTTTCTCTAAAAAGTGAAGCCAAACCTTGCACGGCTGCTATCCCAGGAAGAGGAAACCCATGCCCCCGCATCCAAGCCAAGATTTTGAGATGTGAGGACACAGTTTGGTGGGCAAAATGAAACCTCGGAAACTTGTTGCTGCTGCAACCCTGGCAGTGCCCATTTCTCTACCATCTTGTTATTATCCGTCTCTTGATCTTGAGATCCCTCCTCATCTTCTTCTTCCTTGGCTTTGGGAATAGAGAGAAGCTTCTCAAATGCCTTCACCAAATGCATAACTTTCCCAGACCCACTTTGGGGAACACTCTTCCTCGCCTCTTCCATCAACCTCTCCCTCCTACGCTTCACAACCAAACCACCCACTTCACCATTCCCCAATAATGATTCTCCTTTTTCTTCTTCAACAACCACACTCTCAAAACCCTCTTCTTCACCATCATCAACAACACCATCATCATTGTTCTTGAAGAACTCTTCCTGGGACTTCCTTAGGTTGTTGTAAGCCACACACACACACTTGTTGTTCTTGTTTGCATTTGCACCACTTGCTTTGCACTTGCAAGAGTCAACAGCAGCACCCGAACCCTCTTCTTCTGCCTTTTTCTCTTTCTTCTTCTTTGCCACCAAGAACTTTCTCTGCCGGATCTTGTTCTTAGGAGAGAAATAGTCGACTTTATTAGGATTCTTTGATTTCACGAGAGGGGAAGAAGAGGGAGAGGAACAAGAGGGTTTCGAAACCGGGCTTTGTTGTTGTTGTTGTTGTTTGTTGGGGTCGAAATTCTCGATGTTTTTGGATGGTTCTTGTTGAGCCTTGGATCGAGACCCACGTGGCGTCGGCGATGATGCTACGGCGGCCATCGGAAATGGGGGTGCTTCGATCGGAGAAAGAGAGAAAGGGTGTGTTACTGAATATTGTGGTGGTTGTGCAATGAGAGAAAGAAAAGGGGTTGAGAAAGAGTAGAGAAAATTGGAACGTTACTTCAGGCTCCTATTCGTAACGGCTATTTTTTTTTTCATGTGTCTTATTTTGTCAATTTGGTTTTGTTTATTTAATTTTTGTAATTTTGTTTCCATATACTTCTTTTTTACCGTTGAATTTTGATAAACTACCTCTTATGATTGTGACACACTGTTGCAAATTGAATATTTATTATTTTCGGATAAAAGGTGGTTTTATTTTTCCTCAAGCGTGAAAGGTTTTTGCATAACACCATCAAAAATGGCAAATCAAAATGACAAAATCCACAAATGCTAATTGACTCATAAAATACTACGGAATTAGTATTTTTTTAAAAAGGCAAAGTATAATTTCTTATGTTAATAGTCAGCAAGAGAGTAAAAGAGGTATAAATGTGAATGTACAACCAAAAAATGTTTGCCCACTATACATAATAATATCACATCATAAACTCAAAAAGTATCTTATATTAATTTCTAACTATATGAATTCAAATAAAGCAAGGGGTTAGTGTACTTGGAAGAGAAGAAGTTCAGTATTTTGTTCGTTCTCTTATACAAGAACCATTGCCATGAGGTGATCTTGATGTCTTCCAAGAGTTTTGCCCCATCAAAAAGTGTTTCCCGAAAAGCACTGTTGTTCCTTGTATTTCATATACACCAAAATGTGGTGTGTCAAATCAAATGCTTCCATCTACGAAATTACCTTCCACAAATGAGCATGCCAAATTGATCATAAAGTTGATTACTCTCCTGGGGGAGCACTATATCTACTCCCAACCATTTGAAGGTCCCATACCAGATTTGGGAAACCTCAGAACACATGAGAAATAAGTGTTGGGTTGTTTGCTTACAGGAATTGTAGAAATAACAGGAAAATACTAATACCTTGGAGGGTGCTTTACTAACCCAGAATTTGCTTTGAGTTCTGGATGATGATTCTTGCAGTTGTCTTTTATATATGACGATATTTTATCAAAGTAGTCATCATATATTTGTCTAGATTGATTTTTTCCGATAATCAAATTTTGGACAAATCGAAAATATAGACAAAGAAAACAAAAAAGGAAAAGACAACTAAGGAATATAATACACTTTATTTTCTTAACATTATATTATTTTGCTTTTCATTTTTTTTTAAAATTGATAGACATGTGAGAAATGCGTGATTTCCTCGAGACGTCAAGAACAATCTAATGATTTTTTCCCTTTCAATATAAAATCGAAATTGTTAAATTTTTCCTCTTTTATAGCTTCAAATGTACTCTCTCTCTCTCTCTCTCTCTCTCTCTCTCTCTCTCTCTATATATATATATATATATATATTCTAACTTCTGAAGCAAAGTTCATTCTTAGTTTTGAAGCTTGCGCAATCTGCTTTGATGATAATTGAAAAAACAGTATCATTATGGTGATTTGGTCAATGTATAAGCGCACATGAAAACCCAGCTCGCATTATTACTGTCAAGTGTCAATAATGATATTTTGAATTCCATCTTTTAAAAAACATTGCTTTCTAATAATAATAAAATATATAGAGAAATTACGACGTTTTCAAATTCGTACTAATTTTATAGAGGAAAAGAACGTTGTTTCATAAACAAAAAAGAAAATCTAATTGTAACAAAAAATAAATCTAATGCGGACATATTAAAATTTTGAGAAGATAATTAATCTCGCCTAACTCAATTTAAATTAGTTGAATTTCAGTGTAGTATTCAATGGTCTTCACACCAAAAAATGTCAATGGTCTTAAATTAAAAAAAAAAAAAAAAAAAAAAAAAAAAAGAAGAGAGATTTTCACTATAATTTGAATTGTGTGCGTGTGTGTGTTTTTCTTTAAGTTTCCAACAAGGTCTAGCATGCTTAGTGTTATGACTTTCAGTTGTGAAGATTCTATTTTCAGAAGAAAAACAAGTGTTTTTTTAAAATAAAAAATCGTTAAACTTGGCGTGTCTTTTTTTTTCATGACATAAAAAAAGAAAACCAAAAATCCTTATTATATGCGAACTGCGAAGCAGAATAAGAAATCAACCGTTAGAAACAAGGATAGAATTACAGTACTATTATATTATAAGTGCCTTTGGCCCTCCTCCTCATTAAAAAAGAAAAAAAAAGAAAAATATAGAGGAAAGAAACAAGGGATGGAATACCAAAACTGAAACTAGACCATTACGTGGAAGCTTGTTTTCTATGAATGTGACTATTAAGTTTTTTTATTAAACAAAATTTAATATATTATGCCTTATTTTGTAAGAAAATATTTATATTGTTAATCTAGACATGAGAGAAAAGTTAGAACTTAAACTGTGGCAAACCTTGAACTTTAAACACTAGGAGAAGTGAAATGTAGGATGAAAGACAGAATTAAGGGGATGGAAAATTGATTTTAACCACACAAAATCACTATCATCAAACAAATGAATGAATCAATTGATGTGAAATTATTTTTACTTAATTAATAGTCTTAAATTTAAGTCATAAATATTTATATACTTTAAATATTTGGAGGATGGATTTAACCACTTATATAATCTTAAAAGATTTTTTTTATCAATCAATATTAATTATTAGTGTTTAATAGAAGAATTAAAACTCACGATCTCTTTTTCATTTTTCCCTCCCTTGACCGTCGAATCACTCCTATAACCTCTAGTGATTCTAAAAGATAAGTGTGATCCATACTAAAAAAAAACTTACCAAACCACTAAATTAATTTTAAAGTATGCACATTAATTAAATTGTTAATAAAAACATTTGAAAACGTACATATTTTATTATGTTCAGTTTCATGTCAAATTGAATCACAAAAATATTAAATATATATTATTTTCTTATTTTATCTTCAAATAAATTTGAAATCATTTTAATTTATAATTTATACCAAGTTGTGATTTATAATGAGATTTAATGCTTTTTGGTTATTTATTTGATGAGTGTTGTTTCTTAAATGAAAAATTAGGCAAGAGAAGAATTTATGTATTAGTTTGAGACTTTAGTCTTACTCTAATTAATGAAATTTCATTTATGTTCTACCAAAAAATTAAAGAGTCGTCCCTTGAAAAATATAAAACAAAAACTGAATAATCAATTCAATCCAAACTTTAAAAAGAATTAGGTTAGATTAGTTCAAAATTAATATTTTTACCAAAACAGTCTAAATTAACCTTATGGATTTTTTAAAAGTTGGTTTTCTTCTTCAAAGTCAATCCAAATTAAATTATAAACACCCTTAAAGTAGACTACATTTCGATTTTTTTTCTCTCTCCCTTCTCACTTAGTACTTATTACCTTTTATTTTTATTTTTGACGATCTGTTAGTACCTTTTACTTAAAGTTCTTATAGTCCTTTTATAATCCAAAATCTTTACTTCAATCGCACATTATTTACATCTAATGCATATTCTTCCATTCCCTTGCACGTGGTACAACTAATGGAATGTGGCCACGACGGGAATTTCTTTTCTTATTTTACAACTTAAGCAGTGACTTATATTATCAATAGACAGAGTAAAGTTAGCTACAAATCTAAGTGTGAACAAAAAAGAAGGAAAAAAAAAAGTAAAAAATGTTATGGCTACTAATAAGTAATAATAAAATGAATTATCTTCTAATAAAATAAAATTATAATTAAGCATGAATAGTGACAATGCGCAGCTTCTAGTTGACTCAAAGAATAAGGCAGGAATGGAGGCTAGACGCGTGGAACGCGCGAATAAAGCTGTAAACCCCTCTTTGCCAGTTACGTTAGAAGGAAAACCATGGAAGCATGGACATCTCGGTAAATTCACTTCAAGTTCCAGTTTTACCCTGTTCCATAACAAAAAATCAAATTGATTTAAAACTTATTAATTCGTTCATTTGATTTATTAAATTATTTATTTAACTATATTGATTTTATTTTAAAATTTCTTCTCATATAGAAATTTTAAATACATACAAATGTCTAAAATTTGATAATTTAATAAAAGTTTGTATTTAATTTTTTTTTCTTTTTAGTTAACACAAAGTTTAGTTGAGTTTAATATATTTTTCTAAAAAACTAGTAAAAAAAGCAATTATTTTAAAAAGTTAAAGTGATAAAAACACACACATATATATACACATCTTTCAATTGAATGATATTTTTAAACCTTATTGATGGATTAAAAATTCCTTTAATATATATCATATACAAAATTTCATATTAATTTTAAACTACTATAATAAACCTATACATATTCATTGGTAATCCGTATATTTCATACATGTCGGTGTTATGAAAATGAAACGTTCATATAAATTAAAATTAATGTAATATAAATATTTTAAAATATAGTAAAATATAAATCATTTAATTACCTCTTTGTTGTTGTTCAATTTTAACACAAACTATGTTAATAATATATAAATATAAATAAAAAATTGAATTAATAAAAATTATATCCTATATCAAGTTACACATACTAAACTTGTAAGAAGATATAAGTTCGATCCCCATAGAGTATAATATTGGGGAGGAAAAAAGGATTTGTCATATAATCAATTTAAAGGATTGAAATTTGTAAAAATATATCAGAATTTTACCAAAAACTTAAAATTCTAATTAAGCTTGTTAAAAAAATATACATTCACTTATTTAGTTAGACTGAAAATTTATTTAAGAAATAATATAGCATATATAAAATATCAGTTTTAAAAAGAAGTAATTTTTCCTAAAATAATCCAAATTGAACATGTGGTATAGTAGTTACTATTGCATGGTATTTATGTGCATTTGTTTTATTATTAGCTTGTCTCTGACATGGATATTTAATTCAAAGAAAAAAAAAAGTAGAAAGGCTCTCGACACCGACCGCAAGTGTGTCCATTTTGGTAATAACACGCTGGGAAGGTGGATTTTCGTGGCGTATATATAACCTTTGTCACGCTGTTTCTTCCACATAAACACAATTTTCTTCTTTCTCTCTCCCATAGTCAAAAGGACTCATCGTTCTTCTCCCAGGTAAAGTTCTGACACTTCCATTTCATATTTTTTGTGTACCATGTCAAGTTTTTTGCTTTTGTTGAATCACACATTCATGGTTTTTGAAAGTTTTATTTTGTTTGTGTGTGTGGTGGTGGTGGTGTTATGCTTATTATATATATATATATATATATATATATATATTGTGATTCATGGGTTTTGTTCTGATTTGTGTGAAAGTGAGACGGATCTGTGGCAATTTTCGCTTTTTTTATGTTGTTGTGTTGTTCAATTTCGATGTTGTCGTGGGATTTGGTTGGTGGGTTTTTGTTGTCAACTTGTTTTGACTATGGATCTGTTGGGATTAGTGGTTTTCGGCATTGAAATCACGTGCATTTAGTTCATGGTTCGGCATTTGGTGCTAGATCTGCTTTTGTCTGAGTGGTCAAATTATAATCATGCTGAAGCTTTATCATTAAATCAGCAACTTTTGCATGCGTGTGTTAGATCTGGTTTCTTATAAGCTCTTATGTCGTGTTTGTTTCATCAGTGTCATCACTTTCATCTTTTATATAGATCTTTCAGCCTCTTTTAATCTGATTTATTGTTTTCTGATGGAAAATATTTAACATGATATTGATTCCAACATGTTGGGATTGCATACTTGTTTCTTCCCTGTTTTAACAACAGTAACATTTAGTTCAGTTGGCCATGATTAGCCAGGTCTTTAGATCCTCAAAGCTAGGTAGAACAAAAGGATGGTGCTTGGTATGATGTCTCAAAAATGAAGTGAATCTACTACCATTTGAACCCAATGAAATTGCATGGAATCTTGTAGAATTATTGGCCTATTCTTAATGTATGTTGTTTGTTAATGTATTATTTCTTTGAACTCATAAGCAGCTACGGTTGCCTGTTTCCTTATTTTCCAAGATGATAGTTGTTGCAATTTGCAAAATCTAATCATGTCTATAATATGTTGTGTTAATCCTATGATGCAAAATGATAGCTGTATAAGGCATCAAAGTGGCTTATGTTGCAAGCTTGTGCTGTATTCTTACCGATCTGTTTGAACCCTGATTTGGATAGGTTATTTAGAAAAGCAAAATGGTGAAGATTTGCTGCATTGGTGCTGGATATGTGGGGGGTCCTACTATGGCGGTCATTGCACTTAAGTGCCCATCCATTGAAGTTGCTGTTGTTGATATCTCTAAATCCCGCATTGCCGCCTGGAACAGTGACCAGCTTCCTATCTATGAACCTGGCCTTGATGGTGTTGTGAAGCAATGCCGTGGCAAGAACCTCTTCTTCAGCACTGATGTTGAAAAGCATGTCTTTGAGGCTGACATTGTGTTTGTCTCTGTCAACACCCCAACCAAAACTCAGGGTCTTGGAGCTGGTAAAGCAGCAGATTTGACATATTGGGAAAGCGCAGCTCGCATGATTGCTGATGTTTCGAAGTCTGACAAGATCGTGGTAGAGAAATCCACGGTCCCGGTTAAAACAGCTGAGGCAATAGAGAAGATTCTGACCCACAATAGCAAGGGAATCAAATTCCAGATTCTATCAAACCCTGAATTCCTTGCTGAGGGAACTGCAATCAAAGATCTCTTTAACCCAGACCGTGTTCTTATTGGAGGCAGGGAAACCCCAGAGGGCCAAAAAGCTATTCAAGCATTGAAGGATGTTTATGCTCAATGGGTCCCCGAAGAAAGAATACTAACCACAAATCTCTGGTCAGCAGAACTGTCTAAGCTTGCTGCTAATGCCTTCTTGGCCCAAAGGATTTCATCTGTCAATGCCATGTCAGCACTTTGTGAGGCTACCGGGGCAAATGTTCAACAGGTGTCCTATTCTGTTGGAACAGACTCAAGGATTGGACCCAAGTTCCTCAATGCCAGTGTTGGCTTTGGTGGATCCTGCTTCCAGAAAGATATCTTGAACCTTGTTTACATCTGCGAGTGCAATGGCCTTCCAGAGGTGGCTGAGTACTGGAAACAAGTTATCAAGATCAATGATTATCAGAAGAGCCGTTTTGTGAACCGCGTAGTTGCATCAATGTTCAACACAGTCTCAAACAAAAAGATTGCGATTCTGGGATTTGCCTTCAAGAAAGACACTGGTGACACTAGGGAGACCCCTGCCATTGATGTATGCCAGGGGCTACTTGGTGATAAGGCCAACCTGAGCATATACGACCCACAAGTAACCGAGGACCAAATCCAGAGGGATCTATCAATGAACAAGTTTGATTGGGATCATCCTATCCACTTGCAGCCCACAAGTCCTACTACTGTGAAGAAGGTCAGTGTTGTTTGGGATGCCTATGAAGCAACAAAGGATGCACATGGCCTTTGTATTCTGACCGAGTGGGATGAGTTCAAGACTCTCGACTACCAGAGGATATTTGACAACATGCAAAAACCAGCATTTGTTTTTGATGGCAGAAACATTGTGGATGCTGATAAGTTGCGTGAGATTGGCTTCATAGTTTACTCAATTGGTAAGCCACTGGATCCATGGCTCAAAGACATGCCTGCTTTGGCATAAAATAGATCATTGATCATCAAGTACACTGCACTACCAGTCAAATGTTGAGGCAGTCAGTTTAATTCTTTATTATTTTTTGTAAGAGTTTTTCTTTTCCTGCTTAACTTTCTCATAATAGTTGGTGACATAAATGGGCTATAAATTGTGGGAAATGGGAGGGTTTATGTTCTATGTTGCTTTGTACTCCAATCTTTTATGAATGTACTAGGGAAACTTGTTTTGTTTGATTAATCTTCTGATTCTTCTCTTAATATCATATTGGTGAAAGTTTTGTAATTTTGAGAGTAACATTTGAGCCTGATGCTTCAAAGGAAAACGAGGGTGGCAAGAAGGGAGTAACAAGAGAATAAGTTTCTATTTTTTAATAAATTTTAATAGATTAAACTTGCAAACTGAATAAATAATCAATACACCTTTAATTTTGAACTTAAAATACAAGTTTTACTTTGACAAAGCTAGATATTTCCTCTATTAAAGTGTCTTGAAGATGCCTTTGTAGAAAGGACACTTGAAATTTTGAAGCAGCCCTTAGGCTCAAAGCATTCGTTTTCCCTTTGAGTTATGATGAGTTGAAATTTTAACATCGTAACCAATACTAACCATTTGACTTAAACCTCCATTTTTTAGTCAGCTCAGCTTTCTTTGAATATATTTGCACTTATATATTTATTGAAATTCCTAATTAATAGGATCACAGGTGACATGTAATTTGGTTTGGTACGCATTAAAATGTAATCGATTCTATGAATCAATCAAACTAAATAATCTTTTTTAATATTTTCTATTTGAGGGTTTTGCTATTTAAACTTCAAAAAAAAAAAAAATCGAATACAGTGAATAGGATTTCCTATATTCTTGCACTAGTTTAATTAAAAAAAAATCCCTAATTAATAGGACCACAGGTCACATGTGTTTTGGGTACAATCGAGTCTATGAATCAATAAAAGTAAGAACAAAAATTATATTTCCAACTAAAGGATTTTCTTAGTTTAAATTTTTAATGAAAAAATTATGGGTAAAATATATGTGGTGTCTCTATAAAATTTAATAAATATTAATTTGATCAGTATAAATAAAACATATTTTTATAGTTCTCAATAATAACTTTGTTAGATTAAGGGGATGATCCGATAGT
>PYAF01002672.1:365993-381404 GCA_007407185.1 Glycine tomentella | reverse complement strand
AATAAAAATATTTTACTTGTTATAACATAAATACGCTATTATTATTATTATCTTCGATCCTATTAATAAAATTCAATTGAAGGTAGTGTGGGATCTTTTTATAAACCCAATTTATTATGAGTTTTGTATTAATTATTTTTAGACTGAAATATTCATAATTAAAAGAAAGTATAATCATAACCAGTTATTAAAAAAATAAGAAATATTAATGATAACGATAGATAATTTTAAATAAATACAAATTTAAGATATTTATTGTTATCAATTAAATTAATCATTTTTTTTATTTTAATGAGTTAGATAATTACAAAACAGACAAAGTAAAAAATATATAACTAAGTTATAGTGTGATTATTATAAAGTTCTATACATCTTCAAAGAACAAAGCGCTATATATTAGTATTTTCTATTTTTGGTTTATTTTTTAAACCAATGAGTGATAGATCCTTGCAATAGAATCCATGATCTCAACTAGGTTAATATCCTAAGTCCTATAATCATCAGCGCACCAAGAAGTATTATTAAATAAAAGATAAATAAACAAAGGAAGTCACTACAAAAGCATGGGAGGCATAAAATACAAATAAGACAAGTGTGTTATTTTATTATTAGTTAAATTTAGAATTAAAAAAAGATAGTTGATACGATTATTTCTATTAGGATTTTTTTTTATTCTATTAAACATAAATGTGCTAAAAAAAACAAAAACTTGTAGATCATTATAACATCTTTATTATTAGATATTAAATTAGGATTTTAAACCACTTTTTAATAATTTTCATAGAATCGCATTGGATAAAAGATTTCTTTAATTTTTTATTTAATAATAGATCTCATTTTGAGATCTTAGAAAGAGAAAAAAAAATTATTATTTTTTAAACGTGTATTAAAAGTTCAAGAACTCATTTTTTATATCGAAAATTTCTTCATCTTTTTTATTAGAAGATCTAATAAATATAAAATATTAAATTCAAATTTTTTTCTCATGAACTACCACTAAAAAATACAATGATTTTAGTTTAATGCCTCAAATATTTTCTCGGTGGAAATTTTGTAACCTAATAACAGGCTTGGGATCATCAGAAACCATACCATACCATATAGTATTGGGGATCATGTAATAACTTCTCATCATCATGTAGTCTGTATGTAGTACGAAGCATCAAACACCGTGTGTTACCTTGTTCTCTCTTCTCTTCTCCATGCCATTGAAAGTTTGTAACCCACATAGCTAGTCATCAATGGAATACAGCAATTGGGCTGAATCGCTACAAACCGAAACCCCACTCCCTTCTTTCCCACAACCCTCATCTTCATGTCCTCCTACCTATTACCCCTCTTACCCTCAAAACTTTAACCCTAACCCTTCTTCTTCTCTTCCCCTTAACCCTCCCGGGGTTGATCCCCAAACCCCATTGAACGCTATTAGCTATGCGGCTCATGAACCCGTTCATGGTTTGGTCTACGCTCAGAGCCATGTTGGGGCTAATTCATCTTCTGGGTATTGCTTGGACCATAATTGGGCTGCCAGAGAGGCTGTTAGACAATTTGGTACTGACACTACTCTTTATGCATCTGTAAGTCGCTGTTTCTTTGTAGACTAAAGTTTCGATTTTTTTGACACTGATTGTGATTGAGGCAAGGGTTTGGAATTAGATAACTTTTGGGCATGTGTTTGATTCTTCTTATGCATAGAGTTGCGCTTATAACTGTACTTGTGAAATTGGTCCCCTTGACAATTCTGTCTTGTTTACAAGGTTTTAAATTACAGTCGCGATTGTGGTTTCGTC
Organism: Glycine tomentella; assembly: GCA_007407185.1. Taxonomy (NCBI): domain Eukaryota; kingdom Viridiplantae; phylum Streptophyta; class Magnoliopsida; order Fabales; family Fabaceae; genus Glycine; species Glycine tomentella. The sequence continues at coordinate 379,614 of PYAF01002672.1, read as the reverse complement.
ACCATTGCGATCATTGAATATTGTGGGGAATTGTGGACAAATTCGGCCACAATTGTGTTTGTGTTGAGGTGGCGGAGACCCCAAAATGTTGCTGCGGCCAAAATTGCGGTGGCAGATTGTTTTTTAAAACTTTGCTTGTGTATTCGAAGTAGTTAAAAATCAAGATTGAAATGATCATGTTCTTGTCTAGTGGCAGCTGGTTGAAGGATTGTGGGAAATTGATATGTTGTTAGTGAGAATTGCTTTGCTCGTAGTGTGTGCCTGATGAATGGTGTATGGCTCTGCGTTGCTTTTATTTTGTTTGGAGTTAGGGAGGCAGAATCCATATAGAATTCTGTGATTTTATTGAGCTGTTCTGTTCTAGAAATCTATGTTCCTAACTTTTTCCTTCTTGTTGTTTTTTACCCATTTTTTTCTTCTTCTTTGATGCTAATGGAAACCTTGAATTTTTATTAAAATCAGGAAAACAAAATTTTGTTAATATTTTGAATTTATAGAGTTGGTCATTTGGATGCTTTGACATACTTATTATATCTTTATATTTTTCGACAATGACCATTAGATGTTGATGTATTATTAAAATTTACACTTTTGACTATAGCTAGACTGCAGATTATAGAATGGTTTTGATTTAAGGTATTGAAATGACCTTGGATATATATATATATATATATATATATATATATATATATATATATATAGACCATTGATGAGTATGAGAGGGGTTAATCTTGACCATGCAACCATACATAAATAGTCACCTTTGTTTTTTACTTTGAATCTAATCTTGACATCCACTCATGATTATATGTCAAGATTAGTTCCTCGTATGAGAGCATTCTCTTACTAATATGGATCCTATATATTTGGGTAGTTACATGCATTAAAGTTTTATGACCTTGGCATTATGGTATACAATTGTTTGCGTTTGGTATGGATCAAATAAACACAGTATGTTATCTAGATATCAGCTAACTTTCTCTCTTAATTATTTGAAGTTAAGCATGTATGCAACAAATTTAAAGGAATGTAAAATTTCATTCTATTATATATTTCTGAAATTAAGTGGATGGTGGTTTTGAATTTATTCAAGTTGCCTATAGGTTTCAAGTTACTATGAACTTTATTTGACAATTCATTGTGCTTCTCTTGTGTCATTGACCAGTATTATTTTCAGTTTTGCCACTGAAAAGTTTACCTGAATAAACTCTATAAGATAAAGGAAATGAAAATGAAAGTGAAAAAGTCTGACCAGTACTTGGATTGGAGTAGTAACTTATGGCATTGTCAAATCATTATGCCTATGCTATTATTAGAAGCATTATGGTAAAAATTCATGTGCAATTGTGCATTATCTTTTATAAATTATTATCTCAGTAATTTCCTCTACATTCATCATGTATTTGAAATCTGATTGGTAAACACTGAACAAGTGCTTACAACTGCTAAAAACTTCCTTGATTGGACTCAGGGTTTTTGATTATATCAATTGTTTTTAAGATTATTTGGTTGAGGATTTGAATAGTATATTGAAGTTCATATAATGGTTGTATGCAAGTCCTGTATGCTCCATTCATCTTTCTTGTTTTAATTGCATTGTGTACTATCTTGAGTTGGAAATAAATCCATACAAACATGCAGGGCATCTCTTTGCCACCCAATGGCTCAGAACAGTTGGCTATGGCAAATCCTAGCTCTTTGTGGTGGACAAATACCACAACTCAACCTCATGTCAATGGAACACCGAAGAAAAACCAAAAGAAAGGTAAAACTAAGGTTGTGCAACCTGCATTCTGTGAAGTTTGCAAGATAGAATGCACCGGCAAGGAAGTGCTGGACCAGCATAAATTAGGAAAGAAGCACAAGAAGAACGTGGAGAAACTAAGGGAATCATTGACAGCTACCCAAGTTCAACCATCTGGGTCATCTAAGCCTTTAATAGGACCCCAATTACCGGATGATAAGGGCAAATCCATCAGTGGGAATATGAGTAAGAGAAAAAAAGTTGAAACTGCAGAGGATTTGGAGAAAAAGAAAATGAAAGTTCTTGAGGGTGGGGCAGCAGCTTCAGCAGTTAAGATATGTGCTATATGTAACGTGGTGTGTAATAGTGAGACGGTTTATAACTCTCATCTTGCAGGACAAAAGCATGCTGCGATGCAGAAGAAGGTATTGGGTCATACACAATCCAATGCCGGTTGAATTTCCCCTTTTGTTTAGGAACATCACTTGTTTTAGCACCTCCATTCTGCATTTGAATAGAATATCATCCATTGCTTAATTTTTAGTTTGAATGTGAAATGGGCAGGGTATTTCTGCATTGTTTTAGCAGTTGAGATGCCTCACCTTCGTCTCTGCAAGGACGAAATCTTGCAATGCCAACAGATTTTTCCTTTTTCTTATAGACTATTAGTGATAACTATCAAATGATAAAAAATGATTTTTTTTTTTTCTGGGGAAATTTTGATTTTAAAATAATTGCCTGACCTATTTTCTTCATCTTATACTTTCGTTATTCACCAGTTTTAGGTGCATTTCTATTAGTTTTCCCCATTTGATTTTTACGTTCGTGTCATCTGATCTGAATATATACATTTAGAGTGAAGCTAGGGTATCCTTTGGCTGGGATTTAAGAATTAATTTCTTGAGGTTCTAAGATTCATTTGAAAGATTAATTTTTTCTAATGAATTAGGTTAGCAATGAAAACCTTAAAAAATGAAGCATAATCCCTTATTTCGAACATCTACTTAGCATCGATGAAGGACTATGAAGCAGTTTCAATATACTTTCATGGAATATTCTCTGTTAACTTGAGTCACAGGGTCTGCTAGATTAACTTTGTTTTAAGTTTATAAAATTATTTTTTGATTTCTTTTACTCTAACTAGGGGAAAACAAGTGCCTAACTGTTTTTCAATGTTTTTTTAAATAAAAAGAAAATAATAGAAGTTAGTGGATGATTTGTGAAGGTAGGTATAGAAATAAAATAATAATTTATGAATGTAAATATATTATGAATGAGATAGGTATAAAAATTGTATACACTAAAACATCCTATTTCTTTTTATATATAATTATAAAATTTCTTTTATATATAGTTATTAGATATTACGTACTTTAAATAAATTTACATATCCACTATAAAAAAGAAGATAGATTTTACATATAAAATTTCAATTGCTTTTAATAATTTTAAATATAATTAATCAAAATCAATTTGTATGGACTCCAAACTGAACGTGCACTAATGCTTGCTAAGCTATACTACTGTACTAGTCAAACAGATGAAACCCCGAATATTTCAAAGCTCCACACTTGTTTGTGCCAATAGAGCACACCAACATTAAAATGATAAAATCCCTATACACACTATGACCAAACAAAAGAAAAAGAAATGGAACTCAAACCAAAGCTCAGGGTAAGAAAAATTACAAGGAAGAAAACGTCATCCTAGCTTGAGGTAATAATGATAATAGAGCCATTGGCCAGTGGCCACATGGAAAATTATTGGATCATGTCAGCTTTTGCCCTTGTGATAGAAGCTTTTTCTTCTCGGTTCTCCAGTCACACATACGACATTCCAAAAAGCTATACACCAACTTCAACATCATTATGTTTGTTTATGATCTTAATAGTAGCTGTACATGCCCTATCAGTCTCTTTGATTTTTTTTTTCTTTTTAACTGCTGCTTCTAAACTAAATTTATATTTAACTAAGTAATTTATAGTATATTATCTTTAAATCAATTGCTAATATACTTTCTTTGCTCTCGGATGTAAGAAGAAAAAAAAATCGTTAAAATTAGTTAATCCAACCGTAATTTTAAAAGAGTTTACTAGAGGATGAAAAGAGTTATTCTCTATCTTAATTATTGATTTTCTTGAAATCAAATAATTAAGATTTATTTTTCATTAGAGTCATTAAATTTTAAGAAAATAAATAATAAAAATAAAAAATAACTCTATGGGTGTTTGATAAAGAAATTTTTTTATGTCTTGAAATCACGAATTATGAGAATCATATTTTCTAAAAAAGAATAGAATTTGTTTGGTTGGATATTGAAAACATTTAGATTAGTTTTCTCGGAATCAAAGAGTTGCGTGATATTTTTTCGAATATTTTAATTATTTACCATATTAAATGAGTAATGTGATATTTGTATTGTAATTAATAAAAAATTAAACTTGGAAAAATAAGATTCTCAAGAAAAAATCTTTTTCTAGATTATTAATTTTTAAAATATATATCAAATGTGAGAAACTAATATTCTCAATCTAGGATTTCCAAGAAACTAAAAATATCTACCCTATCAAATGCTCATTTGAGTAAGTTGATCCTTTTTTCAGGTTAAATTAGTTAATTAATCCTCTAATTTATTATTTAGATTTTTTTAATGTAATTTGATTCTCCAAGTTTTAAATTGATTCAATTTGATCTATGTTATTTACATTAGATCAAGTGTTACAAAATCACATTTTTGTTACAACTTAAAACCATTTGATGATAATTTTAAACCGTCACAAAATACATACTTAAACAATAAGACCACTCAAATTAATTTTGACAAAAAAACTAAATTAAACTAATTTTAGAAAATTAAAAAATCAAATTAAAAATAAATAAAGAACTAAATCGAACCAAATTTAAAAAACAAAAAAATCAAATTAAACACAAAAAAAAATAAAGAAACAAATCAAACGAAAAATAGTAAATTAAAGAAAAAAATTAATTTAACTTTTTTATATAAAAAAAGTAAATACTATGATTGCATGACCAATTCTGCAAATGCTAAACCAATTAATTACAGTCTCTTAAATAGCCTTTGAATTGACCAAGTACTCAGCAACTCCACGCCAACAAGAGTCACAAGTCGAAAACCAAAACCCCTTTTTCCCCTCACACTGGTGCTGGTGGGCTCTACACACACTGAATGGCCTCTCACCACCATCACCACCCTCCTCCACCCACCACCCACAGCTGCTGCAGCTGCCACAACTTTTCTTCTTACACCTGTTGCACACCTCCTCCACCCTACCACCCTTCTCACACCTGTTGCACACCCTCACCACCCCAACACCACCACCACCACCTTCTACAAACCATTTCATCACTCCTCTCTCAACCCCAACCACACCTTATTCCCATTCCCTCCCAACAACACCACACCAAATCCTACACCCATCAAAATCTCAAACTCCCCACTCAAAACCACCACCTTCAACACCCACACCAAACTCATTCCACCATCTCCTCTCTCCTCGACCGCATCGAATCCCTCGAATCCTCTCTCAACCACTACACCCACCACTCCCTCCGCCACGCCGCCGCGCGCGTCATCCAAACTCATTTCCGCTCCTTCCTCGCTCGCAGATCAAGAACCCTAGCCCAACTCAAACACCTTGCTTCCATCAAATCCACATTCAACGCTCTCAAATCCTCTTTTTCCAACCATACCCATGTGGATTTCGCAGCGATTTCTCTTAAAGCCATGAACTTGCTCCTAGAACTCGATTCCATTCAGGTAATCTCATCATGGGCTTTTTTTTTTTATTTGTTAGGAATTTATTAAAAAAAAAGACTATAAAAAGTTTCAATTTTTTGATTCTAGGGTTGTGATCCGATGATTGTGAATGGGAAAAGGTCGATTAGCAGAGAATTGGTTCAATTTTTGGACTCAATTGAAGAGGTTGCTTTGAAAAAACATGTACTTTATGTAAAAGCAGGAAAGACAGCGAGGTCTGTTAAGAAAGTCCAAAAGCATAGAAATTCAGATGATGATGAGAGGATGAAGCTGTTGCAGAATTTGAGGGGTAGGGTTGAGAAGCTTAGTAGATTGTGTAAGGTTTCTGCTAATGATGAAGAAGATTCTGAGTCTGGGGAGAGCATTCATAATGATAGGGTAACCAATGTTTTGAATGGTGGAAGGAATGAGGTGTCCCCAAACAAAAATGGGGTCTTCCTTCTTAGGCAAGGAGTTCAACCTGGAGTGAAGAAGAGTGTGAGGTTTGCTGAGAATAGGAATATTTGTGAGGTTTATAGTGGGGATGTGGCGTGTTCAGATGGAAGTTGTTCATCTAGTGACGAGCAAGGAGAGGTTTTGGAGAATGTGAGTGGTGCAGTTGAAGATAATGGTGTGGATTCTTCTCAGGGTGCTGAGGATGATGAGGAAGTGTTGATGGTCGAGAGTGGAGGATCGCCGCATAGCAGCGATGATGGGGAGAGGAATAGTAGAAGGGTTTTTGTAAATGAGGGCAGAAATGTGGTGAAAGAGCAGCTTCAAGCGCACCAAGAGAAGGTTCTGTTCTCTGCTCCTTTACCACTTAAGATGGAAAACAGAAGTGGTTCAAAGAACAGTAAAGGGGTGAAAATTTTGACGTGAATGGCCATGGCATGAATCATGTAAGACTGAGTTTCTGTTTGATTTGTATTGTTTAATTGTAATCTAGGAGTTTTTTTTATTGGACTTCAGATTGGTAGAGCTCATTTGTGTGTCTAACTTGTCATTGGTTCTGTAATGGACCTGTAATCTTCAACTTCAGTTGTTGTTTACTACTTTCAGTGTATCACCCTTGTCCCAACATTTTTTGAAGCAATTTCACTTGTTTTCTCAATGTTGGCAGTAGTGACATGTTGCTTTCCAGGTTATTGACCTTAAACAGTGAAATAATAGGCTTATAAACATTACAGAAGTTGATGGAACCATAGAAAAACATTGAGCCTTGGAGCCTATATGATGTAGTAGGGATGAAGCAACAGAGACATGTGTTTGGGACACTAACACTTCAAAGAACAATTCTATTGCTTCGAATGAGAAGTATGATCAATTCTTTCTAAATTTCCCTACACAGTACACACACTGCACCATTTAGGTACAATGAAAATAAAAGGATGATTGTGGCCATGTAAGAGAAATGAGTTAGAAGGCACAGATTTTATAATTATATAACTAGTAGTAAGTTATGGGATTTTTAGCATGTGCATGATGTCATCTTCTGTGATAGAAATCTCATGTTGCTGTATCTTACTCAACTATGACTTGCGGCACACTACTAGTCAAATACTAGTGTAATGTGTTCTCTAATGAGAATATCTCATGAAAAACACCACCAAATATGCACACCGTCGAGAGAAACATAATAATAAAAACCCCCGGGGACGGATTTGCATACACATACTCTTTCTATGGTTTAGGGAGAAAGTCAGTGAGCTAAGCTAACCAGCACAAAATTTCGATACACCAAATAAGAAAAGGATAAGCAAACCTCGATTTTCCGGACTCTGATGGTTTAATTGTGGCTTTTTAACAGTGGGACAGAAAATGGCTAAAATGTGATAATATCTAACTGAAGACAATTGAACAGATTTTATCATGCACCAAACCAATTTGCTTGATTGAGGAAATATTTTGATTCGGATACTTGAGTCTCTGTTCATTCTTTGTTTTGTGTATTTGAACTGAATGCCAACGCCAGTGAGCTAATATCAAGAAATAAAAAGAAAATGAAGGGAAAATGAAATGAAAGTTAAGTGTATTGAGATTGTAGGAATGTCTTGCAGTTGAAAGACTTCTATCAGAGAGAAACGTTTCTTGTTGTGACCTATAACACCCTTGTCATATTGCCTTCAAAATTGAAAAACTGAGGTAGGGAAAGAAAACTAAAGAAATGGGAAGGATCCGAATGATTAAGTGACCATTAACGAATATGACTATCTGCTAGCTTTGAGGATAATATATCATGTCTCTGGCACCAAACACTAGTTTTCCCTTATTCGTTGCACTCGATTTAGGAGGATAGATGTTCACCTTTTTTAAACCATTGATTTATAATTATACAATTCAATTGAAGAGATAAGATATATGTTTGTCCAATAATCAAGTTAATTTCGAAAGGAATTTCGGATGGTCAATTATGTCTCTTCATTATAATGGTTTGATTAAAAAATTAGAGATTATTATTCTAAAACCATCACTGCTCAGCAACGGTTTCATCAATCCTACGCTAAGTAACCATGTATAAAAGACTAAAAAATAGACGCAGATCATGACGCAGGATAATGTTTTGAACCAAAGATTCATCGTCCATTCTTTCAAACATTCCCCCTTCATACCAGGAATCAGACCATCCCATGCAAGAACATGCATGGTAGACAATGAACAATTCACACGAATACACTTTTTGACACCACCATTTTTTTAAAATCCGAGCAACCATTACTGAGTCACTGGCAGCACCCCATTTGTTCTCTCGAAACACCTCCATTACCCATTGTTCTTGTTTTGGTGTCTCCTACGACACCCACTGACACATCATAACCTTTAACCTCACTGAACTCCACCTCCCTTACACATTCTGACCGTGTCACTCACCTCCATTCCTCTCTAACCTCTACCCTTGCAGACAACAAGTTCCCTTTGCCCCAACCTCTACTTCGGCCTTGATTCCTCAACCTCTCCAACAGTGTCTTCAACTTCCCTTTCCTGAGGTTTCTAGTCTCAACCAACCTTTTTTTTTCAACATTTATTTAATTATACAGATACCGGGAATTTCCAATTAAAACAGGTATTCTATTAATTTGTAATTCGAGCTTCGACAAATTTATCCCACATTTCATGAAACCACAAAACGATCAGCTTATAAAAATCAGAGGAGTTGCTAATAATGTTAGAAAAAGAATGAGATTGCAATGCTCTGCACATTTTCTCCACAGATAGCATATGAACCCTCTGCTTATTTTTCAGTAGTGATAGCGTTCCCGTGGAGAATACTCAGAATAGACTAAAGTGAAACACAAGGTGTACTGTTTTTCTTTTCTTTTTCTAGGGACGAAACTAATACCACAAAATCTACAGGAACACTTCCTAACAAGAACTACAACAGTTTCCACCAAAAAGAAACAGCAGGCTAACATACATGCACATTGGTAGTGAAACAAATTATTAAATGTTTCATTCAAGTCAAATGGAACGTGGAAATGAAATCTTTCGGAATAATATTGCTTGTTCAATATAAAAGACAAAAACAGAATAATCTACCATAACAACAGCACAAATACATCAAATTGTTGTAGTGAAGGATCACATCATCATCATCATCATCATTAAATAAAAATGTCAAATTTACATGTCATCCAACTAAATTACTCATATCATTCTAACAACTTAAAACCGGGTTTTACATTCATTATTAAGAAGTGCCACTCAATTTAAAATAAATTAAAAAAACAGAAATTTGTCCTAAAAAAGTGAGTGCTGGGAATCAAATAGCAATTCTGATCTTCCCAGAGAGTCATACTCAGAACCTGCAGTAATACCAAGTATCGAATTGGCATTAATGAATAGAAAGCGATGAAGCGATGACGAAGAACATAAACCCTAAACCCTGAGATTACCGTGATTAGAAGGGGGTTTGTTGGAGTTCCATGACGCTGCGGAGCGGAGGGGCGTAGAGAGAGTACACGACGGCCTGTCGTTTAACGACGGAGAGCTGCGACTTGCCGTGGGCGAAGGCGGTGGAAATTGAATTTGGGTCGGAGAGAGAGGCGTTGTGGCGAAACGCATCGATGGTGCGTCGTTGGGTGTACTCCCTGATGTTGTAATCGGGAAACTCACGCGCGGTGCGGAGGAGGGAGCGGAAGAGGGAGAGGATTTGGGCGGCGGAAGGAGTAGCGGAGGATGCCGCAGCTGCACTCATGGCTCCCTCCAGATACAGAATATAGCGGCAGAGAAGAAAAGTGAACTGAAGGAGAACAATGTATGCGTATGTATTGGGTCCAAAATTCTTGGCCCAAAATATACTTTACTTTCTCTATTTTTATTTTTGTAAGAATCATATGGACTTGGTTTTGTGCGGTGATAATATTGAATATAATAGTAAGATAAAGAATATGATATGCTTTGACTCTATTTAAGGTTTGGCGTGTATTAGAAAATAAATCGGATAACGATTATAATAAATAAATTATAATGTTTTTAATATGTAAAGTTATATAATAATTAAAATATGTATTAAATAAATTTTTATAACATATAAATTACATTTTAGATTTATAATAAATAATGTTGTGATATATTTTTATTTTTATTTATTGATAATTTTTTTAAAAAAATATTTTTAAATTTAAGTTAAAACTAAAAATGTTAAAAATGATAAATTAAAAGATATAAGAAATTAAGTTAAATTCTTTTGTTGATATTGAAAATATAAAATGATATATATCAAATGAATGTTATGAGCATGTTTGAATTTTAAAGATGATATATATATATATATATATAAAATTGAAATTTAAAAGTATAAGAGGATATAACAAATGTATGTTAGGATAATAAAATTCACCACTTCTCATCATGAAAGGAGAGACTGAGAGAGTATTCAGATGATGATAATAAATGTGAAAGAAAATGGACCTAAGGAAGCATATACATATTTTAGAAAATCTTTCTATTTAAAAATAACTTTTAATTTTTTTTTACATATTATGAAAATTATAACATTATAATTTTAACTAGATTATACAAGGAATTTATGTCAAAATGCCACAAATTTTGTAAAAATTTAGTAAAATGTCACGCGTGGGAAACAAATTGTCAAAGTGTCATATGGCCTAATTCGCTGGCCGGCTGGGTGAATTAGGTGGGCTGATTTGACACAAGTGGCTGCCATGTGGCAAGCAGATAGCGGATGCCTAATTCGCTGACATAGATAGCGAATTAGGTGCTGACCGAAATTGGTTTTTGGGGCAGGACATGTGGAATTCAGTGATTGGGGACCTAGTTTGCCATGGTGGCCAGCGAGTTACACAGGATTTTGACACGTGGCAATTTCCTGTTAATTTGTTAGAGGGTACAGCGAAATATGTAAAGTAATTTGCTATGGTACCCAGTGAATTTAGTCCTATTTATACCCCAATCCCAGATCACCAGCCATGTTCTACTAAAATTTTTGAAGCTTTATAAATTTTCCTTGCGAAAAACATTCTTTTGTTAGCTTTTTTAATTTATGCAAAATGAGTGCTAATAGAAATGGTTTAATAACCATTGTCTATTATAATGAGAGTAGATACGTTGGGCCTAACGGACAAGTTTTTGAAGGGGAAAATAAGATGTTTTGTATGCCCCCAGGATGCAGCCATCGTGATCTGATGAAAATAATTTACAAGAAGTTGAGATTACAACGCAGACAATCTGTCTCTCGATTGACTGCTAGATGTGCATCGGGCAACCCAGTGCAGTGGGTTGCTGTGGATGTTGTAGATGATGCAATGTAACGTTAGTTACAGACGCTTGCATATCGGGCGGAGCAAACCCAAGATTTATCGAATTGTATGCAGAATTAAACTGGGGGGGACAATCAAGCAGTCAACATGGTGTTCAGCCCAACTGGTCCATTGACATAAATAGAGAGCCGTTGGTGAATCTGGAAGACAGAGATGTATCCCAATCACCACCAATACCAACCCAACCAACCCAACAAATGGATTATGAAGATATGTATATATCGCCCCCACCAGCACCAGCAAGTCAAGCAATGGAGAACGAAATGGTGCCTGCATACGACCCAGTTTGGCCTATGGACAGTTCCGAGGACGAGGTGGACGAAGGTGTTGTTCCAGACGGTGACTCGTCAGATACGGACGTAGACGGTGACTTCGATCGTGGTTTTCCAATTCCTTCTCCTAACAATGTCGGAATGCAAGACCCACTGCAGGGTCAAGGTATGGATGCACAACTTTTTGTCATTCAATAGTTATTAAATTATTATAGGTTTTAGAAGCACGTGTCTTCTAAATAAATATAAGTCTTAGATATATAATGAATATTTTTTTTAATTAATGATGGAAAAAGTTTTTCATGAACAATGTGTCATATGTCTAATGATATAGGAGATGACACCGTTCAATTTTGGTCTGACGTAAGGCATTACACATATGTTAATTGGGCATACACAGACTAGGAGTCTGGTGATATGGAAGGAGGGCAAATACCTAACTGGCAGATGGGTCAACAACTATATAAGAATCAGGTGTTTGAGACGAAGCGGGATGTGCAATTGGCTATAAAACAATATTGTATGACTAATCATTGGACTACCATAGTAGAAAAAACTGATACGAAAAGACTTATAATGGTTTGTGAAAATCATTTTGACGGTTGTCTGTGGAGGATGAGGGCATATCAAAAAAAGGGTGGCACTGAATGGGTCGTAGCATATGGAACAACGAACACACATGTGTCGGTCAGAATCTTTCTCAAGATCACAAACAGCTTGATTCAAATTTGATATGTTCGATGATCTTAGGTACGTAAAATAAATTAAATTGAAGTTTGGTTATTGATTACAATTTTTTAATGTATTATTCTATGACGAAATGCAGAAATAATTAGGGAGGATCCTAGTGTTAAAATTGGGTTAATTCAAGAAAGGATAGCAACAATGGTCGGATTTCATATATCATATACGAAAGCATGGAAGGCAAAGCAAAAGGCCATTGTGAAGGTTTTCGGAGATTGGGATGAGTCCTATGCATTTTTGCCAAGGTGGTTGGGATACATGTTAGATTTTTCTCCAGGGTCTGCATACAAGCTGGATTTGAACGACCATTTTATTGATGACCTCACCCATCGTCATATGAAACGTACGCGTCTCCGGTCGTCATTGCTCGACAAGCGTAGACACAAGGTGATGATCGATCTGAACAAAAAATTTAACGAAACCAGTTTCATATACATTACAATACATTCAAAACACCAAAGTGCAAGTTAACAGTTGTCTTCAAATCCTTACCTCGTGATTGCGCAGACGCGCAATGTGATAAAATCCTGCCTGCCTAAGGCTGGATCTCCTCAGGTATACCCTGGTGATCATGTGTCGTGGCATGCCTAACATTAATAACACGATCCCGCATCGTTGCATCACCCTGCGAATTCCACACATAAGTGGAAATATGTTTCTCATGTAGTGTAAGGAGACTCCGCACGGATGGACCATGGTCAACGACACTCAACGCGGACTCAGTCGACGAGGTGGATGGAACATGTTCATCGTGATCCATGACTGTATGTAAAAGTTTTTTCAAAAAAAAAAATCCATAAATTAATGTACATTGATATCATATGATTATGTTTAAAGGATGGTGAAGGTCAGGGGCTTGAGGGTTGGTTTGCTTCTATCTTGCGTCGTTGAATTAATATTTTCTTAAATCTTTAAATATTATTTTTATTAAATCAAATGTTTATTTATAATTTTTTCATAAATACTACATAACAATATTTATTTAAATATTATTAATTTCTTATTAACTCCTTAGTTAATATTATTATTACATCTTTAATTTTTATATTTATAAAATCTATTCTTTAATTATAATTTTTATTACAACAAATCTTTACTTATTAAATCTTTACTTGTTATTTTTATTAAATATTTACTTTTTTTTATTCAATCAAATCTTTATTTATTATTTTTATTAAATCAATTATTGCCTTATTATATCTTGCATTATTATTTTCTTAAATCTTTAAATATTATTATAAAATCAATTGTTTATTTATAATTTTTTTTCATAAATACTAGATAACAATATTCATTTAAATATTATTATTTTTCAAATTCATTTCTT
>PYAF01002672.1:340010-362184 GCA_007407185.1 Glycine tomentella | reverse complement strand
ATAATTTACTTTTAATCTCTTTTTATTGTTTTATTTCTTTTATTAATTACTAGTGGAGAGAAGCATTAGGTACTTTTTTACTTATTTTAACTAAAACTAAAAAATAAAATAAAAATTAGAAGTTAAAAAGTAACAAATAATTTATTAGAATAAAAGTGAAAAAAATTTAAAAATAAATAAAGAATAAAATAATTTAATAAAATATGTAAATCAAATAGGTATTTTCTTTATTGTTATTATAAATTACATAAATGAAATAAAACATTCATCTTATCGATGAGAATATTTTTTTATACTTTATTTCTTATTAGACACTTAATTTTATTATTTAAATATATATATATATATATATATATATATATATTTAAAAAAATTTATGTAATTGTTTTTCCTCAATGTGGATCTGCCCCGAGGACAGATGTTTCCTTTCTACCAACGCATGCACCCCGAAGAGGATGGGGAAGAGGCCAGATCATTTTCCTACCATACCTTTTCTACACTAAGCTCAACATACCCATATTATTATTTTTATTATGCTTAAGCTTGATTTGTAACTTCTTTAATTCTCTTTCAGTGTTGTATTATATGGATTGAAAAAAATAGTTCTTTTAATTATAAAAATGTCATATTATTTTCATTCTAAAAGTCTATATAGAAAATAATAAAGTGTTATTGGGCCATTTATAACAAATTAAAAATAGAACTTGAAATTTTAAAACCTCTATTACATGTAATGCAAGTAATACTAATATAGATCTTTAATTTCTTAGTGAGATTATGATATATTCTCATAAATTTTTATTGTTTGAGTTGATTATGAGAGATTAATTTTTGGTATATAACCTGAACCTTCACATGTAAAATTTCTTGTCTCTTCCAAAAATGTATTTTACATACTTTATCATACTTCTTCCCTTACCACACAGCTCACATTAACACAAAATGAAGAAATTTCAACCAAAATTAACCTCCACTTTTCTCATAATACTATCCACATAGCAATTCTTTAAACCAAGCCCATAAACATCGGAAACATCTAAATCTAAATTTAGGTCCTAAATCATGCTCCGGCTCCCTAATCTCAAAGGTCAAACACTCTCTACATTTCTCTCTCGAAGCCCAACACGGTATTTTTTATTTGATTTTTGACACATTTTTTTTTATTAATGAGTTCATTTATTTATTGTTTTTCACATTTTTTTTTGGGGAAAACAAAATTCTAGATCGGACCAATGAGAATGCTCCGCACAAAGCGAGCAAAAAAAAAAAAAAAAACAAAAATAAAAACAAAACAAAAAAAGACACAAAATTTTTTCTCTCTCTCTCGTTGTTGATCGATCCATGGGAGAGGAACTCGAAGAAGCATAAGCCACCACCACCTCGATCGATTATTGGATTGATTGGATTCGGATTTGGGGCAGGCAGACGATTGTTGTCGTTTTGAGATCGGGAGGAATGAGAATGTGATGGTGTGGGCATGGGGGGTGTCGTTGTCGTTTTGGCGTGGTGGTGGTAGGGTTGTTGCGGCGGTGGGGCTGCGGCGTGAACGACGATGCAGCTTCACTTCTCGCCGAGTATGAGAAGCATCACCATATCGAGCAGCAGCAACAGCAATAACAACAATGGCTTTATTGACTTGATGAAGATCAAGGTCGCAGCTCGCCACATTTCCTATCGAACCCTCTTCCACACCGTCCTCATCCTCGCTTTTCTCCTTCCCTTTGTTTTCATCCTCACCGCCCTCGTCACCCTCGAAGGTGTCAACAACTGCTCCTCCTTCGGTACTCTCAAATCTCATTCCCTTTCGTCAATTCCTGCATTGCAATTTTTAATATCTGTTTGTTTGATTTGTAAGCTAGATCTTGATTTGAACGTTGTGTGGTTTGTGTTTATGTGATTTAAATAAATAAATAAAAAATTGAGGGATGAGAGTGTTTTAGATTTTGAGGAATGATTGTGTAAGTATTTTGAGGAATGATTGTGTAAGTCTGTCTGAGTAATCCATGTAGTCGACCTCATCTAGTGGGATAAGGCTTTGTTTATTATTGTTGTTGTTGTTTGTCGCGAGTGATCCGTGTTTGGTAGATTGATCAATTTCAGGTGGCTGCTGATCTGTGTAGTTAATGTCATCCGGTAAGATAAATAAAACTTGTGTTGTTGTGTGTGGTAGAGTAATTGGTGTAAGTGATTTTTGTGGTGAAAGTTTTGTGGCTCTGGCTAGTGTTAATGTGTACATACTTTTTGTTTTAGGATCTGAATTTTAAAGTGTGACCAGGTGGTTTAAGTGCAACGTAAGTGATGTTTTGCGGCAAGTGTTCCTGAATTCTATTGGCTGTTGAGTACTTCGTTTGAGGAATGAATACTATCCTCTTTTTTTGACTGAAAAACTACTTAGTGCTTTCGTGACTTGTTAGGGGAAAATTTATGGGCCAATGTTTGTTGTTTTTAAGGTCCCTGTCTAAGCAATTCTTTTTTCAGTATGTTGATAATGAATATTGCGTTTGAGGAATGAACACTATCCTCATTTCCTGAATTCTATTGACTGTTGAGTATTGCTTGGTTATGCTTTTCTCGGTATGTTGATAATAATAGTAGTTCTGGTCTATCTGTTTCTTTCTCACTGAAACATCAGCTGTATGTAGCATTTTTTTTTTTAATGATACTTGGATTAGGTTCTGAAAGTTTATTATTTGTACCTTTTTTATGTCTCACCTTGTGCCTGTTTTAGACCATTTATTGACTACTTATTTTGTTCTCCAGATTGTTTAGGTAGGCGGTTGGGACCGAGGCTTCTTGGTAGGGCTGACGATTCAGGGGTAAATAATTTTTATTATCATATCCAGTCCTTTCTTCTTCATCTCCCACCTCCTTCTTTCTCCCTTCTCTGCTTTTACCTTTTTTTTTCAACCTCCTCATATCTATCATTGGGTTCATCTACCACCGATCCCAATTAGCTTGGGTTAAAGGTGCTGTTGATTTTGATGTTGATCCAGTAAAGTTATGGTTTAAATTATTTTCTGAATCTGGGTGGTTATGATGACACTGATGGTGTTGCAGAGACTGGTTAGAGATTTTTACAAGATCCTTAACGAAGTGAAGGCTGGGGAAATTCCACCTGATCTAAAGCTGCCGGATTCTTTTGATCAACTGGTTTCTGATATGAAGAACAATCAGTATGATGCCAAAACTTTTGCATTCATGCTAAGGGGAATGGTAAGTTGCTTGTTTCATTTATTACAAAGTGTTGTCTGTTTCTTGGTTAATTGATATTGAGTAAGGAAGAGGTTTTCTCAAACTGAATTCTATTGACATTTTTAAATCTTGTCTTATGGCTTACAAGGAAAACACACTAACAATATTCTGTCCTTGACAACTTATATAACAAAGGCTCAATATTCTGTCTAGAGATATAATGATCCAGTTCATGACTTTTCTAGACAAATATTTATTTCAAATGTAATAGTCTATGGCTTTGGTTTTGTAAATTGGATGTAAGTCCCTGCTAGACTTGATTCTGTGTTGTTGTGGTAGCATTGAGCTGAGTACTCACTATTGTATTATATGGAATTTTCTCAATATGTAGGATTTGACAGTATTTTTGGTTCATCTATAACTAATATTTACAAAGAAAAATCTAAACACAATTATGTAGGTGCTATGCTTAGCTGTATATGTTTAATTTACTTGTTGCATGGAGAAAGGGTTATCTTGCTTTTAATGATGTTGCTCCTAACTTCGTTAATTTAACCTTGTTAAGAAGTCAGTTGAGAATACTTTACCAAGATTGTTAGATTTCTTTTGATATAGATATATACTGGTTGTTCCTCTACTATGAATACTGGTTTATAATTTTACTTGAATTTAGTATGATGCCACTGAACCGGAAAATAGATAATCATGATTGCAAGGTTGAGTGTGAAACTTAGCGTAAGTATATTCATATCTTTAATTCATCTTGCAATAGCTTAGTCACATTGTTTAGACTATACAGTACTGTTGTATTAAAAATTGCGATAATGGTGATTTTATTGATCTTTGTAAAAATGATGTGCTTCTTGGGCAGATGGAAAAACTTGAGAGAGAAATCAGAGAGTCTAAATTTGCAGAGCTGATGAATAAACACTTCGCAGCAAGTTCTATCCCTAAAGGGATTCATTGTCTGGCTTTACATCTGACTGATGAATATTCATCAAATGCCCATGCACGCAAACAGTTGCCTCCTCCTGAGTTACTTCCTTTACTGTCCGACAACTCTTATCACCATTTTATTCTGTCAACTGATAACATATTGGCTGCTTCAGTAGTTGTTGCTTCAACTGTCCAGTCATCTCTGAAACCTGAGAAGATAGTCTTCCATGTGATCACGGATAAAAAAACTTATGCGGGTATGCACTCATGGTTTGCACTGAATCCAGTCACCCCTGCCGTAGTTGAAATCAAAAGCATTCACCAATTTGACTGGTTGACTAGAGAGAATGTCCCAGTGCTTGAAGCTGTAGAAAATCAAAATGGGATTAGGAATTACTACCATGGGAATCATATTGCAGGAGCCAATCTCAGTGACACCAGTCCACGTAAATTTGCATCTAAACTGCAGGCCAGAAGTCCAAAGTACATATCTTTACTCAACCATCTCCGCATATACTTACCAGAGGTAAATTGCATTCAACAATAATCATTCTGTTTTCTTTGTCCATCACTCTCTCTCTCTCTCTCTCTCTCTCTATATATATATATATATATATATATTGATATTTTTCAAGCATTACAGAGGTAATGCAATTCATTGGCTTTTTTTATTTATCATTATCTAATATTCTCTGTAATTTTTTTATGTTGAATGTAATGTAAAGAAATGAACAATTGACTGGTCACTGAAGCTGAATATTTTTCTGTAAAATTCTGCATTGTATGTTTATGAATGCTTTTATGAACTGAATTTGTAGTGGCAAAAGTGGCTATTGGCACAGAATGTCTTTACAAATTATAGTTATTGAAGAGAACATAAAACCATGTTTTAAAGCGTAGAATATGACCTAGAATTTATTAAAGCATAATGTTTGTCTTTTTTGCCTAAGTTGCTTTCTAGGAATTTATACAACATGAAGGAGGAACATAAATCATGAAATATGATAGGTCACCGGAGTGAAAAATGAAAGAAAGCCAACTGAAGTGAGACAAAGCAGTTAGATGGAATAAGACAGTTAAAACTGTTTGTTGGTTGTTAAACAGTTGAAAGGGATAGTATAAAAAATTTAGCTTAAATAGAGGGGAAATTGCAGATGAGAGGGCATTGAGTTGTTAGTATTGGAGATCTGAATGTTAGCTAATTGTAAAAGGGGAAAACCTTGGAAGGAGCATTCTGTATTCTTGTTCAGATTCAATATATCTTTGCAAATTGTTCTGTTTCTCTTTTTCCTCTCTATTTTTATGTGCTATGAATAGAGGAATGTTCCCCTCTCCCCTTCTATTGTTGCTTGTTCAAGTATATTAACTTTAATTTGCTTTTGCATTGCATTGCATTGCTTTCATCAGTATTCTGAACTTGTGCACCAATTATAGCTGAGATTGCTATTTTTTTTTTATATTATTAATATTAATGTTAGATAAAATGTTATTGTTGTCTTTCTCTTTTGAACATATATTGTGTTTTGTTTGATATATTTGTGTTGATTATGTTTGTCTTGCATGTCAAACAGCTTTTCCCAAACCTTGACAAGGTGGTCTTTTTGGATGATGATGTGGTGATTCAGCGTGACTTGTCTCCACTTTGGGAAATTGACCTGGAAGGAAAAGTTAATGGGGCTGTGGAAACTTGCAGAGGTGAAGACGAGTGGGTAATGTCTAAGCATTTTAGGAACTACTTCAATTTTTCCCATCCTCTCGTTGCAAGGAATTTGGACCCTGATGAGTGTGCATGGGCTTATGGAATGAATATCTTTGATCTGCGTGCATGGAGAAGAACTAATATAAGAGAGATATATCATTCTTGGCTGAAAGAGGTAAAAGTCCACATATACTCAGACTAATATAATTGCAGTTTTTCAAAATTTTAAATTATTCTTTTGATTTCCATACAAAATCCACACATTATTATAAATTAATGTTGCTGTGCAGAAACTGATTGAGTGGGTTAAACATCTATAATCTGCATGTCATTAACATGACCTTTTGTTTCCTTCTGTTTTTGGCTTCTTATTGAATCCCTTTCCTTGTGAAACTGAAAGAGGGGGCTCGTATTGGGAATTCTTGGGCATTTGGTCTTTAACGTTTCTGTTACCATAAAATATATTTATTGACAGCTTCACTATGGCAGAATCTGAAGTCAAACCTGACAATGTGGAAACTTGGAACCCTGCCTCCTGCTTTGATTGCATTTAAAGGACTTGTTCACCCAATTGATCCCTCTTGGCACATGCTTGGATTGGGTTATCAGAACAATACCAATATTGAGAGTGTGAAAAAGGCCGCTGTTATTCACTACAATGGCCAGTCAAAACCTTGGTTGCAAATTGGCTTTGAACATCTTCGGCCGTTTTGGACCAAGTATGTCAATTATTCTAATGATTTTTTGAGGAACTGTCATATCCTGGAAGCATAGTCTGACAATGTGGAGCACAATGTTTTGTACAACAGTGAATATGAAAGGGACCAGTAATACAGGTTTCATCTAAATTTTTGCAGCTTGAAATTTTCTTCAAGATGAATTTGACAGGGCAAATATAAAATTGGTTGAGAGGGCAAAGTGATAAAAAAACATTGTGGGTGGATTTGCTTCCATTCCCTACATTTTTGCAGATGACACAGTTACCATTCCTGCTTGGTCTTAAAAAATCATTTGAGCCCTTGGGTTGTGACATAGACACACGTCCTCTATTTTTGGTTTGTGAAAGGATACTATTATTGATCTTCTATGGGACAAATATAGCAAAGATTCCATAGTTGAATATTGGAGAATAAAGTGGATGCTGGAGATAAAAAATGCCAGGCTTGTTTCATCAATCTAGTTGGTGTTGAGAACACAAGTGCTAGAACAGTTAATTTGTGAGGTTCCCCCCTCTAGAGCAGCGTTTTACCCTTCATTTTTTAGTTTCTTATTTTTTGTTAGTATCAATTTTTACCTTCACCCACTTTGATTTGATATCATGATGGTGAATTCTAGGAGTAGTTCATGAGGTTGCTTTGTTACGGGTCCATTGAATTGGGGAACTGTTTGTAGGATATATATATTGTTATTCATGTACGATTACCAGACATTTGAAATGTGCAGAAAATTCATTTTTTTTGCTCTCTTCTCCATCCTTGCAATGCCGGGTCATAATAGTTCTCATCATTTTTGTGCCTCGTGCTTTCACAACTTTGATACTGCACAATGTTAGAAGTAAACGCAAGTTATTTGGTAACATAAGTTTGGCCAATTTTTGGTAAGAAAATTCAATACGCATCAATCATATTGGTTAAGAACATTAATGAGAAAAAAAGGCTTTATACTACACATTTTGACTTACGTGAGTAGTTATTAAGGAGGATGGGTAAATCACTCCAGGTAGAGCTAGAGGTGTATATTACTTAGTTGTGTGGGGTTTAAAGTCAGTAAGAGTGGCTGCTTTGTCACATCAAGCTTGTTAATATATCAATTATTAATCACTTTTCCCTTTTTCAGTGGGATAACAATCCTTGTAGTTTATAGCTTATTTATTCCTCATTGTCTTCTCAACTCTGTCTTCCTCCTCCATGAAAAGACTTTTCCCGTTTGTGTTATTTCTGTTCATACAACTTTCTTGCTTCTTCGGCATTAGAAAGCTGTGTAAGACTAAAACACAACTTTGATATTGAAACAATCCACTCACTAGACGAAGTCCAAAAGTGACATGCATGTACACGTAGTTCTAATAAATATAAAATACGAAAGACAAGAAACATATGGAACGACTTTGCTAAGTTGATGATGACATCATTTCCAATTAAAACTATTTTAACCTTGTGCATACTTCATAGCTCTCAACAACGAAATTTCGTCTAACTGTTCAAATTGCACGGAGGATCTTATTTTTTAAGACTTTTCCCAACAAAATATTACGGATCCACAATTCAAATGGGGTCCATTTTCTTTATCTACGAATTGTCAATTAATCAATAATTTGTTTGAATGATTGAAATTTAAAGAATATTCCCTCCAATCTTAAACTTAAATATAAGAAAAAAAATTAATTCATGCTAACTAAAAAAAAGTTAGTTAATTATATTTAATTATATCAATTTTAATTAAAAAGTAAATTTTTTTAACTTATCCTTCATTAAAACTTTGTATCAAACATAAAGAAGAGTCATTAAAACTAACACACTAATTAAATGAAGGATATTTAAGAAATAATAATATTAAATAATATAAAATTAATTGAAATTTTTTTATATTTGAGATCAAGAAATTTTTTCTTCTTTTTATATTTAAGATTAGAGGAAGTATCACTTAATTGTGTCTCTATATTTAACATGGGAAACACTATGAAAGATTCTTTAGCCTCTAAAAGAGAAAGGGAATAACCATTACAAATACTAGATAAGAAGCTCCTATATTAGAACTTGATAGCATGTAAGAGATGGACTACAAGTTTATCGATATATACGATATTACTTACATGGTTTATATAATCTGTTTAGAAAAAAAATATTGTTTATATAATAAATTTATCAACAATGAACTATTTGTAGTTTTGTACTGTCATTAAATAGTAGCATATAAAGGTCATCTAATATTTTTTTTTTTGGAAACAGCAAAACATTATATTACTGGAAAAACATGAAAGTTGTCCCAAGATATGCCAACCAACATGAAAGATAATCTAATATTAATACTATATTAGCAAGCAAGAGTTTTTTACATCATAATTCCATAACATGTCCAATATATAACAAGTTCATTGATTTTTATAATAATTAGAACAATGTTTGTGTTTTGCACGGCCATGAGAAACATTTCAATTTTAGTGAAAATAAAAATGTAAAATACAAAAAACAAATAGAGTAGAAGAGAGGGGGTGCCAAGCAATAAAAAACTGACACAAAAGGGGTGTGTGAGCCCTTACTATACAAATCTACACAAAATCAACATGTGGCTAATTTGGTGGAGGTTGAACAGTTTTTATATTAGTATTGATGATTACCTTAAAGATTGTTTGGACCTGCGAACCTAGGTGGACATAAACTTTTTTTTTTAATATCTTTTTATTGTATAATTTTTATATAAAATTTTATGTAAATGTATAATTTCTGGTACGATATTGAAGAATCTACGTAATGCTACACATTTATAAACAATATTTTCCTTGAGGTCCCAGTTAGGGTTCGTCAGAATTTAGATTGTTAGCTATAAGATAAGGACTAATTAAGGACTATTCCCTTGATGGTTTTGTTATAATGCATGTAAATTCTGGTGTTTGAACACTGCAATCATCGTGTAATAGTTTCTATCGGCTGCTGTTGCTGTTTCTTCCTTGTAATGATAATTATTGTTAAAACGTGAAGATACTGTACGATGTAGAATTATCCAAACATATATTTTATCATGCTTCTTTTACATAATATGCAAATTAAATAATCCGTTAAAATTTTTGATAGATCATTTTTTTCTCTCTGTAGAATATAATCTGTTAAATTAATAACATAAAACAATGTTAACTGTAATTTTAGTCATTTTCACTAGCCCCTCTCGTATAATATGTTTTTCTATCATATATGTCCTCTCTTTCTCTATATATATAACACAAGATAAATTAAAAGAATACTAAGTTAATGTTTGTATACACAAGCAATTTGCATTTATTTATTGTAATTTTCTTTATAAAAGTATCGTAAGTGTTTTTTCAACAAATGTTAATTTTATTAAAAATATAAATTGAAAGATTCAAAACCATGATTTTTTTTCTTTCTTTTTTCACCCTTCTCTAACCTTATACGTGTTATGATGCATGATATACATGACAATATCTCCATTTTCACAGCATTCGGAGATTATGAAGAGGCAAAAGGCAACAAAGAAAGAAGATTTCCAATCCATGACTTTGAAAATTCCGAAGCAGCCTCGTTCCTTGTTTCCGAATCCTCTTCATTTTCCTTTGCAAATTCAGATCTCCAGTCCAATGAATCTTGAGATAACATGTGTACTAAAATTGTTTAACGGCTGAGATTCAATCTCGTTCAATCCATTTTAAATTTTAAAAAGGTATGGCATGTTATCCATTTAATTCTATAGCTTTGCAATTGCAACCAAATCAAAAGAAGAAAAATTTTATGAGCTTCCAATACCCCTCACAACATGAAGGATAGGTATGCCATTAAGATAGTCAATGCAATTTCATCAATACTTTAATGTCAAATAAGCATATGCAGGGCAAACTTGTTTACTTGTGCTCAAAATTTCACCTTGTAACTGCAGAGTCTGAAATTCAATCATTTAACTTTGATATTCCCACTTCATGCCATTATGAAAAGACGATTTTATTACAATTTTTAGAGAATAATACATACCCTCCAAAGTTGAAGGCTTTCAGAAAAAGAAAAAGGTCCCTCCAATCCTTTATGGATTTTGAAAAGCATTTTTGGGCAAATTCCTTTTCAGTTTCTTACTTATTCTCCAACCTTCGTAATTTCTTGCTTGACAACCAAAATTTAGAATACTGATGCTCTTTCTAAAATAATTTGTGTTAAGGACAATGGCTCACTGACTCAAACTTCTCTTGCCATATCCAATGACAAGTATATTATGTGAAAGTCAAACATGAGAACAACTTGCAATTTCCTTTCATAGTTTTTCAATAAATCCTTTTACCTTGAAGCAATTTTTATTGGCTGGCATCAAAGAGTTTAATTTTTATTTAAACAAACAAACAAGGAGGCTAAGAATTACGTGGCAGTATGAAATTTTCAGAACTAACACATTTGGAAAAAGAACACATCTTTAGAATAATTTGCAATTTCCTTTCTTGCCAAGCATTCCGCACCTCACTTCCTTCATTTTGAATAATTTATTTCCTTTTCTTGACTTCTTTAATTTTTACTTTATTTTCAAAAATCTATTTTTATTGATCCTATTTTTCTTTTCTCTACTCAACAAGGCAATCGACAATTGTAAATGAAAAGAGATAATGATAATTTTCATTGGGGGTTGAGTGTGGCGACAACATAACTATGTCAATGATTTGAGATATGTTTGAAAATCTGTTGAAAGTATTGTAAATCAAGAATCTCACTTTCCAAAGCACTCAACGGAGAAGGAAAAGAGGAAGTGGATTGACGTTCAATTCAATTGACAAAATTCCAATCACATACTTAATTGTTGGAACGATGCCAAAACCATTGAGATTTAACTTTTTTTCCAATACTATTCATTCATATTTCATAGATTCCAAGTCTCATTAATTTTTTCATCCGCTTATACTCATATTTAACATGACCTAGATAATTATGATCTAATTCTCATCGACAACTATTCTCATCATATATATTAAATAAAGATATTTTAGGTTAAATATGTAGTTTGTGAAAAATAATAAATATTGCTGAAGCTACTTGTGTAAACCTTAAATGTCAAAAATTTTGTAGAAGGAATAATAAATACATTTCAGTTTTTTTTTTCCAAATATAATAATGTTAAATCTCAGCCGTTAAATAATTTTAATACACGTGGCATGTCAAGATTCATTGGACCGGAGATCTCCATTTCCAAAGGGAAATTGGAAATGGAGAGGATCCGGACTATCTTATTTCATCCTTTTCTCCGATTTCACCATTAATTATTATTATTGCTTTGCAAAACACTAACCAACCAAAACAAAGGGAAAAAAAAAGTATCCACTTTCCCTTCTTCTTCCATTTGGGTTTTCTCAAAAGTGAAAAGCAAATTCCGTGACTTCCACAATCACTACTCGGATCAGCATACACACCAGTCTCAGAAAGCCCACACAAGAACAAAAATCAGGTTTTTCCATAGTCTGTTTTTTTTTTTTTTTTTATCCAATCCTTTCTTGTCTTTTAGGTGACCCAGTTGAAAATTTTGAGATTTTTTTATTGTTTGATGTGTACCCAGTTGAAGATTGGATCTCTTTTGATTTAGCTGTTTGAGATTTCTCTCTCTCTCTCTCTCTCTCTCTCTCTCTCTCTCTCTCTCTTTTGGTTGGTGACTGTGTTGAATTATCTTATGATGTTTCCAATCCTTGCTTGTTTTGTAGGTGACCCAGTTTAAAATTTGAGATTTTTTTCTTGTTTGATGTGTACCCATTTGAAGATTGGATCTCTTTTGATTTGACTGTTTGAGATTTTTTTTTCTTTTTTGGCTGGTGACAGTGTGTTGAATTATCTTATGATGTTTCCTTTTAAGCACTTGTTGTTGGATTTCAATCATTTCACTCCCTTTATTGATATATTTGTTTTTTTTATTTTTGTATATTTTTTTGAATATGTATCCAGCTCAGTTATTCTCAACTTCCTCTGTTCATATTTTTATTACAAGAGTTTCTATAAGAACTTTTCAGACCTCTCCAAACTTTTTATGATTTATCTAGTTTTTCATGCCAGATTCTGCATGTAATTATGTGGGACTCTAACTCAATCTTTTCCTTTGTGCCTGATTTTTGCAGAACTCTTGAGTGATAGACTTTGAATGAAATCTTGTTTTTCATTAACGAGATTCAATTGAAGTGAAGTGATTATTCACTGGAAAACTTATTTTTCATAGTATTCGAGGTACAACTGAAGCTGTTAGATTTGTTTTAACTACACGAGTTCGTTGGATCTTTGAGCATGGCTGGGAATCAAGATCATTTTGAAATCAAGTTTCGGTTGACTGATGGTTCTGATATTGGCCCCAAAAGTTTTCCTGCAGCTACTAGTATTGCAACATTAAAAGAGAGTGTTCTCGCTCAGTGGCCAAAAGGTTACTTGTGTGACTGTTGTCTTTTCCTTTATGCTTCTCTTTTTGGTCTTCGAGTTTGAAGGCACCTTTAGTATTTCATAAATTGTAAAAGTATCTAACCTGGATAACAACTTTTTGGTCCCAGTTACATAGTTTCTTTCTTAAACTTCAATTTCTTTTCCTTATCCCATACTGTACTGCTTGATTTGTTCAAGATGGATACCTCTTTAAGTGTTAGCAGTGTACTTAAAAGGAGATATTTTTGTGTCATTATTTTACTATTTCTTTAAACTGAAACTTTCTAAGGTTTATGTTTCTTTAATACTTAGTAATTTTTGAAGAGGATGTTTGTAGCTTAGTGTCCATGCCATTGCTCATTGTTTGTGAATATCGTCTAATATTTATAAACAGTAAACATATTATATACATACTTATACTGAGATCCAAGCTTACCAGTTTCCCTGATTTGCCACATCTTTTTGGCATATAAGATAAAATTAAAATGGCGTTTTCTAGATTAAGATGGGAACAGTAAGTTGCTAGTTTTTGACAAAGAAAGCAAAATTAAAATGATATTTTAAGTGGAGTCTTGCAATCATTCTGATGTTTGTCATATTGGTTTAATATATTGAGCTTCATGCTGAATTATTGCTGTCCTTTTTGTGATATATGAGATTTGTAAGTTTGTGGTTTTGTTTTGAAGACAAGGAGAATGGCCCAAAGACCATAAAAGATATGAAGTTAATTAGCGCAGGAAAAATTTTGGAGAACAACAGAACAGTTGGGGAATGCCAGAGCCCGTTATGTGATACCCCTGATACTGTTACAACGATGCTTGTGGTTGTGCAACATCCAGATACGGATAAAGGTCTAGTATTTATTTGAGACATGCCAAAAACAAGTTTTAATAGCTTTTTTTTTTTTTTTTTTTAAAATGTATATGGTTCTTTTAAAATGTTTGGCAGGGATAAGGTTCAAGTTCTTTTCATTGGCTGGGATAAAGTTTGTTTTTTTAATTTCACTTTCATACTAGTAGAAGTAGTTCATTTCCGTTATGTCATAATTTTTAATTGGGATTATGGGTTTAGTCACTTCAGGGGCCAAAGATTAGTTACATAACTATTGGATTTGGCTTTGGTAAAATACTTCTACTGTTCTGCATAAAAATTATAAAGGCATTTGTAGAATTTATATGTTTTAGGTATAGAGGGAGGAACAAAAGATTAAACAAACTAAATACACAAGAATAGTTATAGGCCATAAGCTTATTTTAAAAAATGCTTTTATGATATAATTTTTATAACTATGTTTAGAAACTACACTTTCTTGCTTAAGAGAAATCCACTAAAATTGTTTTTGTTTGGGCTTTAGCCTTCCCCCCCCCCCCCTGAATAACTTAATCAAATTATCTAAAAAGAAATTGATATATTTTTAACTGAGAAAAGCACAAACAAACTGGCCCTTAATGACTATCAATGTACTATTTGTTCTTATCCAATTTTCAGACTTATCTCATGTCGGACAACAACAGTAACTATCTGCTTCAAAATACAAATAAAAAGACAGTCCTTTCTCAAATTTTGGGTTTTACAATATTTTTCCCCGGAAGTTTTGATGTCTTGTGCCAATCCTAATTGACTTTTCTTTTATCTGAAGAAGAGAAGAAAACTGAAAAACAAAATTTGGAGTAGTTTCTTAATAACTAGATGGACTTGGTTGGGAACTACTTGATTTTTAATTATCAGTTAATAGCACTTCAAGCACCAATCTTGACTTGGAAACTACTTGCATCTAAATGTAAAACTACTTCTGTTTTGTTTGACTGATTTTGTTTTCATTCAGTGTTGTGTTGGTGCTTTATCTGATACTTTTTTTTGAAGGATTATCTGATACTTATTGATAATTGTCTTTTTGCCTCTGATACAGAGAAGAAAGCTGCAAACAAAGCAACACAAAACAAATGCATGTGCGTTATTTTATAGCATCCAGATTGAATAGCAGATGTCATCTGTCTTAGTTGATTAGGGACACTTCATTTTTACGTAACCTGCGGCGTCAAATATTTCAACATACACAAATTATTTGGTTGCATGCCTCATTCATACTACGACAGTCAAGGAGTACTGGACTATTTTCTTTATAAAAATGGAGTACTTGACTTGATGAAGATTGTGAAGCTAGTAGTTCCCTGATTCCTCTGCGGCACTAAATTTCTTGCACAATTTCATAGGAGATGTTCTTCTGCTGGTCTCAACATGTATTAGGTGTTGCCTCATCAGACACTTGGTATAATTGTTGATTGAAATGAACTCTACTAGTTTGCCATCTTACCCCTCATATATTTTACAATTCTTCTATTTC
Organism: Glycine tomentella; assembly: GCA_007407185.1. Lineage (NCBI taxonomy): Eukaryota > Viridiplantae > Streptophyta > Magnoliopsida > Fabales > Fabaceae > Glycine > Glycine tomentella. The sequence goes on along the minus strand of PYAF01002672.1, from coordinate 346,913 downwards.
GTGTATCTGATACAACATGCTTAATCCAGACATGTATGTGTTGAATATTTGAATGTGTTTTAATTTTCTGTTTGTTTATATGGTACCATTGCTACTCACTCTTGTATAGCAGTTGTGACAATAGCAATTTAACATCTCACATTATAGAGATTTAATGCTTGAATTGAATTTCCTTAGATTTTATATTTTAACTACAGTGTCAAACAATTCAAGTTTCTTGCAAGATGTCTCATACGTTTTCATGGAAAACCTTCAATTTTACAGCAAATCAAATTATCAAATTCTCACTGCTTGAGTCACATTCACAACGTATTTCCATTCAAAAAGACGTTTGGACAGGTGGTAATTACGGCCTTGTTTTTTCTAAGTTAGAATACCTTAATATTTTATAATCTTCAATATATGCTAAAAGCTTAGAAGGATGAAATAAACATTTAGTCGTATAAATTGATCAAATTTACATTTTGGATCTTGTAGTTTTTTCTTTTTTAAATCAATTTTTATATTTGTACGCACTTAGGTTTTGTTCATTATTGTTGCGATATTGGTCTTCTATTTTTCACACGCTTGAGTTTTAAAAAGGAGTTTTTATTTGTTACCTTTTTACTTTTTGATTTTCATGAAGGCTTTATTTTTATATTTTGGAATTATTGAGGTGTTAGTTTTTGAGGGACTAAAATCTACACAAGGAAAAATACACACTTTCAATAAAAATACAATTATGACAACTAAAATTCAAATAAAGTGAAATTAAGTATTAATCGTTTATTCCATGATAGAATAAATTCATAAACAATATTGAATAACAAACATAGTGTTTGTGGTATATGGACTTATCTCTGTTATTTCCTATAGCACCTACAATTAGTTGGAATTAGCACCTACAAGAGATTTTGGCTGGAAACAGTTTTTAACAAAATCTTATTTAATAGATAAATGAATACAAAGCTTTTTATCAACAAACAATAAATTAGAGGTTTTGGTCTGAAGTTTCACAACGAAATTTTATATATGGCAAATGAAGCTGGCACTAACTGCACCAAAAAGAAGTTCATGCTAAAATTACAAAAAACTCAACCTTAACTAGCTCAAAAGATAGAGCACAAGGAAAAATAAACTCAACCCAAAATTCTATTCAATATTTCTACGTACATACTTTTTTTAGAACAAAATAAAAATAAAAATGAAGGGGAAACCTTTGTGCTTGATCTTGTTGTTAGCACTTTCTCTCTTTGCATCACATTAAATTCTCTTCCATTTTCAACCAACAAGAGATGGACAGTGGATGAGTCAGGGAAAAGGGTGAAGATGCATTGTGTGAACTGGTCAAGTCACCTCAATTCAATGTTGGGGGAAGGTCTTGACTTAATATCCTTGAAAGATCTTATAGGTGAAATAAAGAAACTAGACTTCAATTGTGTTCGCTATACATGGGCAACACATGTTCAAACGCTATAGTAGCCACAAAGTTGGTGAAACTTTGGACTTATTGAAGCTTCATGGCAATAGATTAGACCTTAAGACCTTACAGCCCTTCTTTGGAGAATCTCACACTTGTGGAAGCCTTTGATGCTGTGATTGATGAGTTTGGGAGACAAGGGTTGATGGTGTTGGCTGATAACCATGTAAGTGACTTGTGGCCACAATGATGGGAATGGATTGGCTTCTTTGGAGATGAACACTTCAATCCTGAGGAATGGCTACAAGGCCTCTCCATGAAAGCTATTCGTGTAAAAGGAAAATCTCAGGTTCGTTAATTTTTTTGACATTATTGTTCTCCTAAAAAATAAAGCAAATTGTAAACTATGGTGTAACTGAATTAACAATCTAATTGCATGTTTGTTTTCACGTTTCATCAGGTTCAAATGTCTTTCTTTCAGAGCAAAAAACAGTTGTTTTGATAATTTGCTATATTCAAATTCACGTAAACATAAAAATAAACACAAGTTCAATGTATGCTTGGTTGTGTTAGGTCGAAACAAACTTTCGTTAATATTTCCACGTTCACCGCAAGCTACTTCGTGTAGCTTTGATCTTTTCATGTTTTATATGCACTTGTCTTTTCATCCTGCAACCAAACATGATATAAGTATCTGTGTGATACAATTAGTTTCATATGAAAAGAGTATTAAAGCAAAATTTTATGTACCTTAAACTATATATGAGGTGGAAAAAAAGCTTCAAGATTATTTATTAAAGAAGTGCTTGAAAGAATTATATGAACTTTATTGACTTTTTGAAAGTAACTTGTGATAATTCTATAAATTTTTAAGCTTATTTTAATATACTATATGATATGATTATATCATATAAGCTTATTCTATCTAGCTAATAAATTTATTATATGTAACGTTGGAACAGGTGGTGGCAATAGGCTTGAGAAATGAACTACGTGGTCCACGTCAAAATCAAGAGGATTGGCGCAAGTACATGAGCTGTTCACAAAGCAAATCCCAATGTTCTGGTGTTTGTTTCTGGTTTGAACTATGACACTAATTTGAGCTTCTTGAAGACAAGGCCTCTAAACGTTAGTGTGGGGAACAAATTGGTGTACGAGGTACATTCTTATGCATGGTCCTCAGCATCACGAAGTGACTGGGTAGAGAAGCCAGTTAATCAACTTTGTGGCAGAGTGATGAAGGGGTTGAACAAAAGGGCAGGGTTTCTCATGAGGGGTCAGAATCCTGGTTCATTGGTGATGAGTGAGTTTGGCATGGACATGACCTAAAGGGATGTGAAGAACAACAGATTCATGTCATGCATGTTGGCCTACCTTGCAGGGGTGGACTTGGATTGGGCATTGTGGATTGCACAAAGTGGCTACTATGTCAAAGAGCAAAACATGATTGTGGATGAGACTTATGGCTTGTGGATGTATGATTTTAGAACCCTCAGATATTCCCTCAAAGGTTTCAACTAGTGCAGAAGATGCTTTTAGGTATGGCCTTTGAATCATTTTGCTAAATAAATTTTATATATATGCACACACAAAGAAAATACCCTTAATGGCTCAAGTCAACTATCTTTTATATAGTATACATGGTGTTAAATTTGGAGTCGCGTTGCATTTTTGTCACGATACTTAATAATGTGGAAAATTATAAACAAATGCGACTGATACAGTCTCAATTACGATAATAATACAGTCATAATGGACTCAAACTTTGATGTTGTTGTCGAAATTACTGTCATAGACCGTTTTTGAAAATCATGATAGTATAACTGTCTTTTTCCATTAGGAAAAGTGCCACTAACTTATTTTATAGCACTCGATCTTTCCAATCTACTTTTTTAGTTGTTGAAATCAGTTCCACTAATTTGGAAATAGAACTCATCAAACAAGAAATGAGATCTACATATTTAGTAACACCAACCTAAATTTCTCCTAATAGGAAAAGGTGTGTGACGAAGAATACTTTACAGAGTATAGCCATATAAATTACAATTCTTGTCAAAAACTAAAATTGTGAACTTTTCACGCAGTCACATTCACATAAAGTCCAAGATATATATTTTGAATTTCACATAGCACATAGTTTCTTAGGGAATAGTATAATAAATTAGTTATGATGAGTGCATGTTTTTCTTAATTGCAGACCCAAGCTCATATTCCACCAAGTCCCATATAATATATCATCCGCTAAGTGAGCAATGTGTGAATGTAAACAAGAAACATGAACTTGAACTGGGTGATTGTGAGGGCCAAAGTAGATGGAGCCAAGAAGGGCAGCAAATTAAATTAGTCGGTAATGGCATATGCATAAAGGCAATTGGTGATAGGTCTCCAGTGAGTCTCTCAAATGACTGCAAGAGCAAGCAGAGATCGTGGAAAACTTTATCAGCTTCCAATCTTCATTTGGGTACCATAGATGGACAATGCTATGCTTGGAAAGGGAACCTCCTACTTCATCGAAGATTGTCACAAAAAGATGCATCTGTCTGGATGATAATCCTGCTTGTTTGGACAACCCTCAAAGGCAGTGGTTTCAGCTTGTTACAACAAAAAAGTGTAATAGTTTTAGAGTTTAATAATTAGCATTGTTTATTTTTTCATTGGTTATATGCAACAAAGCAAAGATGTAAATGTCATTAACTTGTGAGTGATGAGAGAGGATTGTAAGTGAAATCAATGAATGTGACATATTATATTTGGATAGACAAACGGCTGGTGCGGCCATAAATTATTAAGAGTTTAATATTATATATTGTCACTGTAAATTTTTTATACTATCAAGTATTAACTAATTAGGACACATCCTTCATATGAATTTTAAGATAACTATTATAAAAATTAATAATAATTATTAAAAAATCAACCAACTCACCGTATATTTTGTAAGTACATAACATCTTTTCAATTTGCCTAAAAAAACATATCTTTTCAATTACTATAGTTTGTCATCAAATAATGCAGAACATATCTTCTCAAATATTAATTAGACACATTTAAACTAAAACATACTTTTATTAATTAATTTAAAGTTAATTATATTTAATGTAATTTATAATTAATTGACAACTTAAACTTTTATAGACTCACTAAAATGAGTAAAGTAATAACGTTTAAATAGTTTGCATGAATTTTTAAGTTATCATCTCATTTGTTGTTATGAAAAAAAAGAAAAAAAAAACATCTCATTTTATTGTTGTGCGTAAAAGATTTTTTTTTAATTATTCTAAGTAGAGTCTTTGGTTTATTAAAAGTTTATCATAACATCATTCTTAATATAAGATTTAGTCACACTTAAAATTTTTCATCTATCACATATATATTATGTTGAAACTATAGCAGGGAGAAATTTAAAATCTTATAAAAAGAACTTATTTAAAATATGCTAACAATACCAATAAATCATTGGTTCATATTCTCTTAAACAAAATTTCTAACTTAAATTTTATAAATAAAAAATTGGAAAAAAAAAACTTCACTAAAAATAATCAGTCAAATTTCTTAAGTTTTTTTTAACAAAAATTAATCATAAATAAAATTAATAAACACACCATACAATAATATGATAAAAAATAAAATACACTAACAATATAGGAAACAGCATGGTATGAGGCTAAATTTATGTGATGTAAGTCATTTTCTTAGTACATAGTAACTCCAAAGGGAACATGAACATCATATCCAAAGCAAGCCCATGTGGTGTATGGCAGCACATCTAAACATTTCACGAACTTCCGAGAATGCTCTACTCTCACTCTATTCCTGTTCATGTTCCTATTCCTATTCCAACTATCCTTGCAATTTCTGTTTTGTTTACAACCTTTTTCTTTTCTTCACTCTTCTCTTTTTTCTTTTCTCAATACCCACGCAACGCAAAGTTCCCTCTTCTTCTCTTCCCTTTAATTTTCCACTCTCATTCCTTCCCACTCGCTCGTCCCTCAACGCTCTTCCTTCTCGCTCATGGCCTCCACGACGTCGTTTTCTCTCTCCCACGCTGTTGTTCCCTTCTCATGGAACACAAAACACGGTCATTTATCTCACAACCTCCACTATCTCTCCATCGCAAAACCCATTTCCCTGAAGCCCCTCAAATCGCTTCCCTTCAACAAAAGACACCCTTTTGCAAATGGGTTTCAGACAATTCGAAGAAATTCCTCACCTTTCACCGTTCGCTGTGAAGCTTCAAGTGGAAGGGTAACACATCGTAAATAAATAAAGCGTTGTTTCTAATTTGTTCTTTTTTCCATTCCTCTCGAAACACGCAATTACCACGCTTGAAGCAAGTTCAAAACTTTAGTACTAACTAGTTTAACTAGGTCCAATTTGGATAAACTTATCATTGGTAAGCACTTTTAAGAAAAGAAAATAAGGAGTAAAATGAATTAAACTAAGTTAAAATCAATTTATGGGCTTCAGCTTTAGGTAAATGAGAGAACTTCTGTAAAAATTGGAAGTGTATAAGTAGATTTTAAATTATGAGAGAGTTTTAATACCTTTTTATTTTCTTATCCTAAGTGTTTACGGAGAAATTTATCTAAACAGAGCCTAGTCAACTAGTTTAAACTTTTCTAATTACAAGATTTTCTCTGTTGGAAAACATGGTAGATAGGATAATGAGAGAGAAGAAATTAACATTGGTTGAATGGAGAAAAGTAGTTTAAAATTGAGCTTCTTTGTAGCAGTAGAGAAGCAAGCTAGCACCTAAAAACTACTTGATCACTACCTAGCCAAACTCAACCACATGTGGTAATTTTGTCCAGCTAATTTACAATTTTGAATGTTTGTGAATTTGGGTTGTTTGATGATTGTTGGAGATTGTGGATTGCAGTGGTTAATGTTGGGGTTTTGATGCAATGGCAGATTACGCAGCAAGAGTTCACAGAGATGGCGTGGCAGGCAATAGTTTCGTCACCAGAGGTGGCCAAGGAGAACAAGCATCAGATTGTGGAGACAGAGCACTTGATGAAGGCTTTGTTGGAGCAGAAGAATGGGCTTGCTCGCAGGATCTTTTCCAAGGTTGGGGTGGATAACACTCGCCTTCTAGAAGCTACTGATAAGTACATTCAGCGGCAACCCAAGGTGATTCACAGATTCAAACAAGTTTGAGTTGAAATATGAGATTTTGTATTTGTTGTCTGGTTGAGTTTAACTGCTAGTTATTCCTCCTGAGAACACAGTTGTTTAACACATGTTCAATTATGTTAGGTTCTAGGGGAATCCTCTGGTTCAATGTTGGGCCGGGATTTGGAGGCACTGATTCAGAGAGCTAGGGACCACAAGAAAAAGTATGGGGATTCATTTGTTTCAGTTGAGCACTTGGTTCTTGCTTTTACCCAAGATCAACGATTTGGGAAGCAATTCTTCAGAGATTTTCAAATATCTGAGCCAGCTCTAAAATCTGCAATAGAGTCTGTTAGGGGACGTCAGTCAGTTATTGATCAAGGTAGTTACAT
>PYAF01002672.1:280181-332130 GCA_007407185.1 Glycine tomentella | reverse complement strand
GATCAATAACTGACTGACGTCCCCTAACAGACTCTATTGCAGATTTTAGAGCTGGCTCAGATATTTGAAAATCTCTGAAGAATTGCTTCCCAAATCGTTGATCTTGGGTAAAAGCAAGAACCAAGTGCTCAACTGAAACAAATGAATCCCCATACTTTTTCTTGTGGTCCCTAGCTCTCTGAATCAATGCCTCCAAATCCCGGCCCAACATTGAACCAGAGGATTCCCCTAGAACCTAACATAATTGAACATGTGCTAAACAACTGTGTTCTCAGGACGAATAACTAGCAGTTAAACTCAACCAGACAACAATACAAAATCTCATATTTCAACTCAAACTTGTTTGAATCTGTGAATCACCTTGGGTTGCCGCTGAATGTACTTATCAGTAGCTTCTAGAAGGCGAGTGTTATCCACCCCAACCTTGGAAAAGATCCTGCGAGCAAGCCCATTCTTCTGCTCCAACAAAGCCTTCATCAAGTGCTCTGTCTCCACAATCTGATGCTTGTTCTCCTTGGCCACCTCTGGTGACGAAACTATTGCCTGCCACGCCATCTCTGTGAACTCTTGCTGCGTAATCTGCCATTGCATCAAAACCCCAACATTAACCACTGCACCCCACAATCTCCAACAATCATCATACAACCCAAATTCACAAACATTCAAAATTGTAAATTAGATGGACAAAATTACCACACATGGTTAAATTGGTTGAGTTTGGCTAGGTAGTGATTAAGTAGTTTGTAGGTGTTAGCTTGCTTCTCTACTGCTACAAAGAAGCTAATTTAAACTACTTTTCTCCATTCAACCAATGTTAATTTCTTCTCTCTCAATTATCCTATCTACCATATTTCCAACAGAGAAAATCTTGTAATTAGAAAAGTTTAAACTATTTGACTAGGCTCTGTTTAGATAAAATTCTCTGTAAACACTTAGGATAAGAAAATAAAAAGGTATTAAAACTCTCTCATAATTTAAAATCTACTTATACACTTCCAATTTTTACAGAAGTTCTCTCATTTACCTAAAGCTGAAGCTCATAAATTGATTTTAACTTAGTTTAATTCATTTTACTCCTTATTTTCTTTTCTTAAAAGTGTTTACCAATGATAAGTTTATCCAAATTGGACCTAGTTAAACCAGTTTCTACTAAAGTTTTGAACTTGCTTCAAGCATGGCAATTGCGTGTTTCGAGAGGAAAGGAAAAAGAAAAAATTAGAAACAAATGCGTTATTTATTTACGATGTGTTACCCTTCCATTTGAAGTTTCACAGCGAACGGTGAAAGGTGAGGAATTTCTAAGAATTATCTGAAACCCATTTGCAAAAGGGTGTCTTTTGTTGAAGGGAAGCGATTTGAGGGGCTTCAGGGAAATGGGTTTTGCGAAGGAGAGATAGTGGAGGTTGTGAGATAAATGACCGTGTTTTGTGTTGCATGAGAAGGGAACAACAGCGTGGGAGAGAGAAAACGACGTCGTGGAGGCCATGAGCGAGAAGGAAGAGCGTTGAGGGAAGAGCGAGTGGGAAGGAATGAGAGTGGAAAATTAAAGGGAAGAGCGAGTGGGAAGGAATGAAGAGAAGAAGAGGGCACTTTGCGTTGCGTGGGTATTGAGAAAAGAAAAAAGAGAAGAGTGAAGAAAAGAAAAAGGTTGTAACAAAACAGAAATTGCAAGGAGTTGGAACAGAAATAGGAACAGGAATAGAGTGAGAGTAGAGCATTCTCGGAAGTTCGTGAAATGTTTAGATGTGTTGCCATACACCACGTGGGCTTGCTTTGGATATGATGTTCATGTTCCCTTTTGGAGTTACTATGTACTAAGAAAATGACTTACATCGCATAAATTTTGCCTCATACCATGCTGTTTCATATATTGTTAGTGTATTTTATTTTTTATCATATTATTATATGAAGTGTTTATTAATTTTATTTATGATTAATTTTTATTGAAAAATTTAAGAAATTTGACTGATTATTTTTAGTGAAGTTTTTTTCTTTCAATTTTTTATTTACAAAATTTGAATTCAAGTTTTTGCTTAAGAGAATCTGAACCAGTAACTTATTGATATTGTTAGTATATTTTAAATAAGTTCTTATTATAAGATTTTAAATTTTTCACCTATATAGTTTTGACAAAATTTATATGTGATAGATGAAAAGTTTTGAGTGTGACTAAATCTTACACTAAAAGAACAATTTTACTAAATCTTACACTAAAAGAACAATTTTACTATCAACTTTTGGATTCTCATTAATAAACCAAAGACTCTACTTAGAGCAATTAAAAAAAATACGCACAACAAATAAAATGAGATGTTTTTTTTTCTGTTTTTTTTTCCATAACAACAAATGAGATGAGAACTTAAAAATTCATGCAAACTATTTAAACATTATTACTTTACTCATTTTAGTGAGTCTATAAAAATTTAAGTTGTCAATTAATTATAAATTACATTAAATATAATTAATTTCAAATTAATTAATAAAAGTATGTTTTAGTTTAAATGTGTCTAATTAATAATTGAGAAGATATGTTCTGTATTATTGATGACAAACTATAGTAATTGAAAATATATGTTTTTTAGGCAAATTGAAAAGATATGTTATGTACTTGCAAAGTATACGGTGAGCTGGTTGATTTTTTTTAATAATTATTATTAATTTTATAATAGTTATCTTAAAATTCATATGAAGGATGTGTCCTAATTAGTTAATACTTGATAGTATAAAAAATTTACAGTGACAATATATAATATTAAACTCTTAATAATTTATGGCCGCACCAGCCGTTTGTCTATCCAAATATAATATGTCACATTCATTGAATTCACTTACATTCCTCTCATATCAGTCACAAGTTAATGACATTTACATCTTTGCTTTGTTGCATATAGCCAATGAAAAAATAAACAATGCTAATTATTAAACTCAAACTATTACACTTTTTTGTTGTAACAAGCTGAAACCACTGCCTTTGAGGGTTGTCCAAACAAGCAGGATTATCATCCACACAGATGCATCTTTTTGTGACAATCTTAGATGATGTAGGAGTTTCCCTTTCCAAGCATAGCATTGTCCACGAACTCTACTTGCTCTTGCAGTCATTTGAGAGACTCACTGGAGACCCATCACCAATTGCTTTTATGCATGTGCCATTACCTACTAATTTAATTTGCTGCCCTTCTTGGCTCCATCTACTTTGGCCCTCACAATCACCCAGTTCAAGTTCATGGTTCTTGTTTACATTCACACATTGCTCACTTAGCGGACGATATATTATATGGGACTTGGTGGAATTTGAGCTTGGGTCTGCAATTAAGAAAAACATGCACTCGTCATAACTAATTTATTATACTATTCCCTCAGAAACTACGTGCTATGTGAAATTCAAAATATATATCTTGGACTTCATGTGAAAGTGACTGCGTGAAAAGTTCACCATTTTAGTTTTTGACAAGAATTGTAATTTATATGGCTATACTCTCTAAAGTATTCTTCGTCACACACCTTTTCCTATTAGGAGAAATTTAGGTTGGTGTTACTAAATATGTAGGTCTCATTTCTTGTTTGATGAGTTCTATTTCCAAATTAGTGGAACTGATTTCAACAACTAAAAAAGTAGATTGGAAAGATCGAGTGCTATAAAATAAGTTAGTGGCACTTTTCCTAATGGAAAAGACAATTATACTATCATGATTTTAGAAAACGGTCTATGGCAGTAATTTCGACAACAACATCAAAGTTTGAGTCCATTATGACTGTATTATTATCGCAATTGAGGCTGTATCAGTCGCATTTGTTTATAATTTTCCACATTATCAAGTATCGTGGCAAAATTGCAACACGACTCCAAATTTAACATCATGTATACTATATAAAAGACTAGTAGACTTGAGCCATTAAGGGTATTTTCTTTGTGTGTGCATATATATAAAATTTATTTAGCTAAATGATTCAAAGGCCTTACTTAGAAGCATCTTCTGCACTAGTTGAAACCTTTGAGGGAATATCTGAGGGTTCTAAAATCATACATCCACAAGCCATAAGTCTCATCCACAATCATGTTTTGCTCTTTGACTAGTAGCCACCCTGTGCAGTCCACAATGCCCAATCCAAGTCCACCCCTGCAAGGTAGGCCAACATGCATGACATGAATCTGTTGTTCTTCACATCCCTTTTGGTCATGTCCATGCCAAACTCACTCATCACCAATGCACCAGGATTCTGACCCCTCATGAGAAACCCTGCCCTTTTGTTCAACCCCTTCATCACTCTGCCACAAAGTTGATTAACTGGCTTCTCTATCCAGTCACTTCGTGATGCTGAGGACCATGCATAAGAATGTACCTCGTACACCAATTTGTTCCCCACACTAACGTTTAGAGGCCTTGTCTTCAAGAAGCTCAAATTAGTGTCATAGTTCAAACCAGAAACAAACACCAGAACATTGGGATTTGCTTTGTGAACTGTTGCAGCTCATGTACTTGTGCCAATCCTCTTGATTTTGACGTGGACCACGTAGTTCATTTCTCAAGCCTATTGCCACCACCTGTTCAAACGTTACACATGATAAAGTTATTAGATAGAATAAGCTTATATGATATAATCATATCATATAGTATATTAAAATAAGCTTAAAAATTTATAGAATTATTACAAGTTAGTTTCAAAAAGTCAATAAAGTTCATATAATTCTTTCAAGCGCTTCTTTAATAATAATCTTGAAGCTTTTTTTCAGCTCATACATAGTTTAAGGTACATAAAATTTTACTTTAAAACTCTTTTCATATGAAACTAATTGTATCACACAGATACTTATATCATGTTTGGTTGCAGGATGAAAAGACAAGTGCATATAAAACATGAAAAGATCAAAGCTACACGAAGTAGCTTTGCGGTGAACGTGGAAATTTTAACGAAAGTTTGTTTCGACCTAACACAACCAAGCATTCATTGAACTTGTGTTTATTTTTATGTTTACATGAATTTGAATATAGTAAATCATCAAAACAACTGTTTTTTGCTCTGAAAGAAAGACATTTGAACCTGATGAAACGTGAAAACAAACATGCAATTAGATTGTTAATTCAGTTACACCATAGTTTACAATTTGCTTTATTTTTTAGGAGAACAATAATGTCAAAAAAAATTAACGAACCTGAGATTTTCCTTTTACACGATTAGCTACCATGGAGAGGCCTTGTAGCCATTCCTCAGGATTGAAGTGTTCATCTCCAAAGAAGCCAATCCATTCCCATCATTGTGGCCACAAGTCACTTACATGTTTATCAGCCAATACCATCAACCCTTGTCTCCAAACTCATCAATCACGGCATCAAAGGCTTCCACAAGTGTGACATTCTCCAAAGAAGGGTTGTAAGGTCTAAGGTCTAATCTAATGCCATCAAGCTTCAATGAGTCCAAAGTTTCACCAACTTTGTGGCTACTATAGCGTTTGAACATGTATGTTGCCCATGTGTAGCGAACACAATTGAAGTCTAGTTTCTTTATTTCACCTATAAGATCTTTCAAGGATATTAAGTCAAGACCTTCCCCAACATTGAATTGAGGTGACTTGACCAGTTCACACAATGCATCTTCAGCCTTTTCCCTGACTCATCCACTATCCATCTCTTGTTGGTTGAAAGTGGAAGAGAATTTAATGTGATGCAAAGAGAGAAAGTGCTAACAACAAGATCAAGCACAATTGCACAAAGGTTTCCCCTTCATTTTTATTTTTATTTTGTTCTAAAAAAAGTGTGTACGTAGAAATATTGAATAGAATTTTGGGTTGAGTTTATTTTTCCTTGTGCTGTATCTTTTGTGCTTATATAGGAACCGTGGTGTTAGTTACTATGACTTTGAGTTAGTTAAGGTTGAGTTTTTGTAATTTTAGCATGAACTTCTTTTTGCTGCAGTTAGTGCCAGTTTCATTTGCCATATATAAAATTTCGTTGTGAAACTTCAAACCAAAACCTCTAATTTTTATATTTGTTAATAAAAAGCTTTGTATTCAATTATCTATTAAATAAGATTTTGTTAAAAACTGTTTCCAGCCAAAATTTCTTGTCTGGGGAGAGATAATTTAGTGCTTTCCTTCCAAGTTCTAACTCCAACTAATAGTAGGTGCCATAGGAAATAACAGAGATAAGTCCATATACTCCAAACACTATGTTTGTTATTCAATATTGTTTATTAATTTATTCTATCATGGAATAAACGATTAATACTTAATTTCACTTTATTTGAATTTTAGTTGTCAATTTTATTTTTATTGAAAGTGTGTATTTTTCCTTGTGTAGATTTTAGTCCCTCAAAAACTAACACCTCAATAATTCCAAAATATAAAAATAAAGCCTTCATGAAAATTAAAAAGTAAAAAGGTAACAAATAAAAACTGTTTGTTTTAAAACTCAAGCGTGTGAAAAATAGAAGACCAATATCGCAACAATAAGGAACAAAACCTAAGTGCGTACAAATATAAAAATTGATTTAAGAAAGAAAAAACTACAACATCCAAAATGTAAATTTGATCAATTTATACGACTAAATGTTTATTTCATCCTTCTAAGCTTTTAGCATATATTGAAGATTATAAAATATTTAGCTACTGTAATTTCAGAAATTATTTAGGAAAATGCAACGTTGGAACTTGAGGAGTAGGGGTGGGTCCCTAACTAAGGTATTCTAACTCACAAAGATTTAAAGTCATTTCTTCAAATTCCTCTCCATTTCTAATTTCGTAGCTTGAGCTTCATCGATATTATTAAGGTATTCTAACTTAGAAAAAACAGGACCGTAATTACCACCTGTCCAACCGTCTTTTTGAATGGAAATACGTTGTGAATGTGACTCAAGCAGTGAGAATTTGATATTTGATTTGCTGTAAAATTAAAGGTTTTCCATGAAAACATATGTGACATCTTGCAAGAAACTTGAATTGTTTGACACTATAGTCTTTTTTCTAAAATATAAAATCTAAGGAAATTCAATTCAAGCATCAAATCTCCATTTTGTGAAATGTTGTTAAATCACTATTGTCACAACTGCTATACAAGAGTGAGTAGCAATGGTACCATATAAACAGAAAATTAAAACACATTCAAATATTCAACACATACATGTCTGGATTAAGCATATTGAATCAGATACACGAAAGAGAAGAATTGTAAAATATATATGAGGGGTAAGATGGCAAACTAGTAGAGTTCATTTCAATCAACAATTATACCAAGTGTCTAATGAGGCAACACCTAATACATGTTGAGACCAGCAGAAGAACATCTCCTATGAAATTGTGCAAGACAGAGGAATCAGGGAACTACTAGCTTCACAATCTTCACCAAGTCAAGTACTCCATTTTTATAAAGAAAATAGTCCAGTACTCCTTGACTGTAGTATGAATGAGGCATGCAACCAAATAATTTGTGTATGTTGAAATATTTGACGCCGCAGGTTACGTAAAAATGAAGTGTCCCTAATCAACTAAGACAGATGACATCTGCTATTCAATCTGGATGCTATAAAATAACGCACATGCATTTGTTTGGTGTTGCTTTGTTTGCAGCTTTCTTCTCTGTATCAGATGCAAAAAGACAATTATCAATAAGTATCAGATAATCCTTCAAAAAAAAAAAAAAGTATCAGATAAAGCACCAACACTGAATGAAAACAAAATCAGTCAAACAAAACAGTAGTAGTTTTACATTTAGATGCAAGTAGTTTCCAAGTCAAGATTGGTGCTTGAAGTGCTATTAACTGATAATTAAAAATCAAGTAGTTCCCAACCAAGTCCATCTAGTTATTAAGAAACTACTCCAAATTTTATTTTTCAGTTTTCTTCTCTTCCTCGGATAAAAGAAAAGTCAATTAGGATTAGCACAAGACATCAAAACTTCCGGGGAAAGATATTGTAAACCCCAAAATTTGAGAAAGGACTGTCTTTTTATTTGTATTTTGAAGCAGATAGTTACTGTTGTTGTCCGATATGAGATAAGTCTGAAAATTGGATAAGAACAAATAGTACATTTGATAGTCATTAAGGGCCAGTTTGTTTGTGCTTTTCTCAGTTAAAAATATATCAATTTCTTTTTAGATAATTTGATTAAGTTATTCAAGGGGGAAAAAAGGCTAAAGCCCAAACAAAAACAATTTTAGTGGATTTCTCTTAAGCAAGAAAGTGTAGTTTCTAAAAATAGTTATAAAAATTATATCATAAATGCATTTTTTTAAAATAAGCTTATGGCCTATAACTATTCTTGTGTATTTAGTTTGTTTAATCTTTTGTTCCTCCCTCTATACCTAAAACATATAAATTCTACAAATACTTTTATAATTTTTATGCAGAACAGTATAAGTATTTTACCAAAGCCAAATCCAATAGTTAC
Source organism: Glycine tomentella (assembly GCA_007407185.1). Lineage (NCBI taxonomy): Eukaryota > Viridiplantae > Streptophyta > Magnoliopsida > Fabales > Fabaceae > Glycine > Glycine tomentella. The sequence goes on along the minus strand of PYAF01002672.1, from coordinate 323,746 downwards.
CTATGTAACTAATCTTTGGCCCCTGATGTGACTAAACCCATAATCCCAATTAAAAATTATGACATAACGGAAATGAACTACTTCTACTAGTATGAAAGTGAAATTAAATAAACAAACTTTATCCCAGCCAATGAAAAGAACTTGAACCTTATCCCTGCCAAACATTTTAAAAAAACCACATACATAAAAAAAAAAAAAAAAAAAAGCTATTAAAACTTGTTTTTGGCATGTCTCAAATAAATACTAGACCTTTCTCCGTATCAGGATGTTGCACAACCACATGCATCGTTGTAACAGTATCAGGGGTATCACATAACGGGCTCTGGCATTCCCCAACTGTTCTGTTGTTCTCCAAAATTTTTCCTGCGCTAATTAACTTCATATCTTTTATGGTCTTTGGGCCATTCTCCTTGTCTTCAAAACAAAAGCACAAACTTACAAATCTCATATATCACAAAAAGGACAGCAATAATTCAGCATGAAGCTCAATATATTAAATCAATATGACAAACATCAGAATGATTGAAAGACTCCACTTAAAATATCATTTTAATTTTGCTTTCTTTGTCAAAAACTAGTACAACTTACTGTTCCCATATTAATCTAGAAAACGCCATTTTAATTTTATCTTATATGCCAAAAAGTTGTGGCAAATCAGGGAAACTGGTAAGCTTGGATCTCAGTATAAGTATGTAAATAATATGTTTACTGTTTATAAATATTAGACAATATCCACAAACAATGAGCAATGGCATGGATACTAAGCTACAAACATCCTCTTCAAAAATTACTAAGTACTAAAAAAACATAAACCTTAGAAAGTTTCAGTTTAAAGAAATAGTAAAATAATGACACAAAAATATCTCCTTTTAAGTACACTGCTAACACTTAAAGAGGTATCCATCTTGAACAAATCAAGCAGTACAGTATGGGATAAGGAGGAGAAATTGAAGTTTAAGAAAGAAACTATGTAACTGGGACCAAAAAGTAGTTATCCAGGTTAGATACTTTTACAATTTATGAAATACTAAAGGTGCCTTCAAACCCGAAGACCAAAAAGAGAAGCATAAAGGAAAAGACAACAGTTACACAAGTAACCTTTTGGCCACTGAGCGAGAACACTCTCTTTTAATGTTGCAATACTAGTAGCTGCAGGAAAACTTTTGGGGCCAATATCAGAACCATCAGTCAATCGAAACTTGATCTCAAACTGATCTTGATTCCCAGCCATGCTCAAAGATCCAACGAACTCGTGTAGTTAAAACAAATCTAACAGCTTCAGTTGTACCTCCAATACTATGAAAAATAAGTTTTCCAGTGAATAATCACTTCACTTCAATTGAATCTCGTTAATGAAAAACAAGATTTCATTCAAAGTCTATCACTCAAGAGTTCTGCAAAAATCAGGCAAAGGAAAAGATTGAGTTAGAGTCCCACATAATTACATGCAGAATCTGGCATGAAAAACTAGATAAATCATGAAAAGTTTGGAGCGGTTTGAAAGGTTCTTATAGAAACTCTTGTAATAAAAATATGAACAGAGGAAGTTGAGAATAACTGAGCTGGATACATATTCAAAAAAATATACAAAAATAAAAAACAAATATATCAATAAAGGGAGTGAAATGATTGAAATCCAACAAGTTCTTAAAAGGAAACATCATAAGATAATTCAACACACTGTCACCAGCCAAAAAAAAAAATCTCAAACAGCCAAGTCAAAAGAGATCCAATCTTCAAATGGGTACACATCAAACAAGAAAAAATCTCAAATTTTAAACTGGGTCACTACAAAGCAAGCAAGGATTGGAAACATCATAAGATAATTCAACACAGTCACCAACCAAATAGAGAGAGAGAGAGAGAGAGAGAGAGAGAGAGAGAAAGAAATCTCAAACAGCTAAATCAAAAGAGATCCAATCTTCAAATGGGTACACATCAAACAATAAAAAAACCTCAAAATTTTCAACTGGGTCACCTAAAAGACAAGAAAGGATTGGATTAAAAAAAAAAAAAAAAAAAAGACTACGGAAAAACCTGATTTTTGTTCTTGTGGGCTTTCTGAGACTGGTATGTATACTGATCCGAGTGGTGATTGTGGAAGTCACGGAATTTGCTTTTCACTTTTGAGAAAACCCAAATGGAAGAAGAAGGGAAAGTGGATACTTTTTTTTTCCCTTTGTTTTCGTTGGTTAGTGTTTTGCAAAGCAATAATAATAATTAATGGTGAAATCGGAGAAAAGGATGAAATAAGATCGTCCGGATCCTCTCCATTTCCAATTTCCCTTTGGAAATGGAGATCTCCGGTCCAATGAAGCTTGACATGCCACGTGTATTAAAATTATTTAACGGCTGAGATTTAATCTTATTAAATTTGAAAAAAAAAAACTGAAATATATTATTCCTTCTACAAAATTTTTGACATTTAAGGTTTATACACGTAGCTTAAGAAATATTTATTATTTTTCACAAACTAAATGTTTAACCTAAAATGTCTTTATTTAATATATATGATGAGAATAGTTGTCTATTAGATCTAGTGGCGGAGTCAGAAATCTTATTGAGATGGGACGAATATAAAAAAAAATTATATCATAAATAAAAGTATTTTGAAGACAATACAAATCTAATATACAAAAAGATGTAAATCGCAAATCACAGACAAACAAATTGCAAATAGGGTGGGTTGATGAACAAACTAATTAGTGAGTCTTAATAAAATAATTCATAATTTAAAATCAAACTCAAAGTAATAATATGGGGATAAGAGATAAAGAAGACATAATCAATTTTAGCATGGAAAATCCAATTAGATAAAAAATTACGACGTCCAAATTGGATAATCAATCCAATGGACAACTCCACTATGATAATAAATAAGTACCTCTAAATTTTGATGGAGAGTTAAGAATCAGACTTGTCAAAGGCTTCTATATGATCTCATAACAATCCTTCAATGATGCAAATATAAACTCTCTAAAGTTCTAATATTATTTGGAATGGAATGCATACTATCAACACAAAAATATGTTTCTATTTATACTAACTTAAGCATATGATTTTAAACCAATTTTTGAATGCAATCCTAAAAATATTTTATCATATTATGCAATACAATTTTAAAGATATTTTATATTATATAATACAATCTTAAAAATATTTTATATTATGCAATACAATCTTAAAAATATTCTATCCTATTTTTGAATACAATATTAAAAAATATTCTATCTTATTTTTGAATGCAATCTTAAAAAATATTTTATCTTATTATGCAATGTAATATTAAAGATTTCTATTATATTATGTAATGTAATCTCAAAAATATTATATCCTATTATATTATGCAATGCAACCTTCTTTTATTGTCAAATTATTTTTTTAATTTTTAATATATAAAATAAAATTTATATTTCCTTGTCTCAGATTAGATCATAATTATCTAGGTCATGTTAAATATGAGTATAAGCGGATGAAAAAATTAATGAGACTTGGAATCTATGAAATATGAATGAATAGTATTGGAAAAAAAAAGTTAATTCTCAATAGTTTTGGGATCGTTCCAACAATTAAGTATGTGATTGGAATTTTGTCAATTGACTTGAACGTCAATGCACTTCATCTTTTTCCTTCTCCGTTGAGTGCTTTAGAAAGTGAGATTCCTGATTTACAATACTTTCAACAGATTTTCAAACATATCTCAAATTATTGACATAGTTGTGTTGTAGCCACACTCAACCCCAATGAAAATTATCATTATCTCTTTTCATTTACAATTGTCGATTGCCTTGTTTAGTAGAGAAAAGAAAAATCGGATCAATAAAAATATATTTTTGAAAATAAAGTAAAAATTAAAGAAGTGAAGAAAAGGAAATAAATTATTCAAAATGAAGGAAGTGAGGTGCGGAATGCTTGGCAAGAAAGGAAATTGCAAATTATTCTAAAGATGTGTTCTTTTCCAAATGTGTTAGTTGTGAAAATTTCATACTGCCACATAATTCTTAGCCTCCTTGTTTGTTTGTTTAAATAAAAATTAACTCTTTGATGTCAGCCAATAAAAATTGCTTCAAGGTAAAAGGACTTATTGAAAAACTATGAAAGGAAATTGCAAGTTGTTCTCATGTTTGACTTTCACATAATATACTTGTCATTGGATATGGCATGAGAAGTTTGAGTCAGTGAACCATTGTCCTTAACACAAATCATTTTAGAAAGAGCATCAGTATTCTAAATTTTGGTTGTCAAGCAAGAAATTAAGTAGGTTGGAGAATAAGTAAGAAACTGAAAAGGAATTTGCCAAAAAATGCTTTTCAAAATCCATAATCTCTTATAAGAGTAGTTGAAAGGTATAGAATCCAGAGCAAAAATGCATGTTTATTTCGAACTAATTTTAAATTTTTTGTATCAGCAGAAAGGATTGGAGGGACCTTTTTCTTTTTCTTTTCATGTTATTTCTTTAAATGAATACATATTTATGCAGATTAGCCTTCTCACAGCATATATCTGAAAGCCTTCAACTTTGGAGGGTATGTAGTTATTCTCTAAAAATTGTAATAAAATCGTCTTTTCATAATGGCATGAAGTGGGAATATCAAAGTTTAATGATTGCATTTCAGACTCTGCAGTTACAAGGCGAAATTTTGAGCACAAGTAAACAAGTTTGCTCTGCATATGCTTATTTGACATTAAAGTATTGATGAAATTGCATTGACTATCTTAATGGCATACCTATCCTTCATGTTGTGAGGGGTATTGGAAGCTCATAAAAATTTTCTTCTTTTGATTTGGTTGCAATTTCAAAGCTATAGAATTAAATGGATAACATGCCATACCTTTTTAAAATTTAAAATGGATTGAACGAGATTGAATCAATCTCAGACGTTAAACAATTTTAGTACACATGTTATCTCAAGATTCATTGGACTGGATATCTGAATTTGCAAAGGAAAATGAAGAGGATTCGGAAACAAGGAACGAGGCTGCTTCTGAATTTTCAAAGTCATGGATTGGAAATCTTTGGTCAATGACTCCTTTCTTTGTTGCCGCCATTTGCCTCTTCATAATCTCCGAAGGCTGTGAAAATGGAGATATTGTCATGTATAGCATGCATCATAACACATGTATAAGGTTAGAGAAGAGTGAAAAAAGAAAGAAAAAAAATCATGGTTTTGAATCTTTCAATTTATATTTTTAATAAAATTAAAATTTGTTGGAAAAAAAAATTACGATACTTTTATAAAGAAAATTGCAATAAATAAATGCAAATTGCTTGTGTATACAAACATTAACTTAGTATTCTTTTAATTTATCTTGTGTTATATATATAGAGAAAGAGAGGACGTATATGATAGAAAAACATCTTATATGAGAGGGGCTAGTGAAAATGACTTAAAATTACAGTTAATATTGTTTTATGTTATTAATTTAACAGATTACATTCTACAGAGAAAAAAAATGATCTATCAAAAAATTTAACGGATTAACTAATTTGCATATTATGTAAAAGAAGCATGATAAAATATATGTTTGGATAATTCTACATCGTACAGTATCTTCACGTTTTAACAATAATTATCATTACAAGGAAGAAACAGCCACAGCAGCCGATAGAAACTATTACACGATGATTGCAGTGTTCAAACACCAGAATTTACATGCATTATGACAAAACCATCAAGGGAATAGTCCTTAATTAGTCCTTATCCTATAGCTAACAATCTAAATTCTGGCGAACCCTCAAGGAAAATATTGGTTATAAATGTATAGCATTACGTAGATTCTTCAATATCGTACCAGAAATTATACTTTTACATAAATTTTATATAAAAATTATACAATGAAAAGATATTAAAAAATAAAGTTTATGTCCACCTAGGTTCGCAGGTCCAAACAAACAATCTTTAAGGTAATCATCAATGCTAATATAAAAAATGTTCAACCTCCACCAAATTAGCCACATGTTGATTTTGTGTAGATTTGTATAGTAAGGGCTCACACACCCCTTTTGTGTCAGTTTTTTATTGCCTGGCACCCCCTCTCTTCTACTCTATTTCGTTTTTGTATTTTACATTTTTATTTTCACTAAAATTGAAATGTTTCTCATGGCCGTGCAAAACATAAACATTGTTCTAATTATTATAAAAGTCAATCAACTTATTATATATTGGACATGTTATGGAATTATAATGTAAAAAACTCTTGCTTGCTAATATAGTATTACTATTAGATTATCTTTCATGTTGGTTGGCATATCTTGGGGCAACTTTCATGTTTTTCCAGTAATATAATGTTTTGCTGTTTCCAAAAAAAATAATATTACATGACCTTTTTATATGCTACTATTTAATGACAGTACAAAACTACAAACAGTTCATTGTTGATAAATTTATTATATAAACAATGTTTTTTCTAAACAGATTATATAAACAATGTAAGTAATATCGTATATATCGATAAACTTGTAGTCCATCTCTTACATGCTATCAAGTTCTAATATAGGAGGTTCTTATCTAGTATTTGTAATGGTTATTCCCTTTCTCTTTCAGAGGCTAAAGAATCTTTCATAGTGTTTCCCATGTTAAATATAAAGACACAATTAAGTGATACTTTCTCTGATCTTAAATATAAAAAGAAGAAAAAATTTCATGATCTCAAATATAAAAAAAATATATATATTATTTAATATTATTATTTTTTAAATATCCTTCATTTAATTAATGTGTTATTTTTAATGACTCTTCTTTATTCCAGATACAAAGTTTTAATGAAGGATAAGTTAAAAAAATTACTTTTTAATTAAAATTGATATAATTAAATATAATTAGTAAACTTTTTTTTTTAAGTTAGCATAAATTAATTTTTTTTCTTATATTTTAAGTTTGATTGGAGGGAATATTCTTTAAATTTCAATCATTCAACCAAATTATTGATTAATTGACAATTCGTAGATAAAGAAAATGGGCCCCATTTGAATTGTGGGTCCGTAATATTTTGTTCGGAAAGGTCTTAAAAAATAAGATCCTCCATGCAATTTGAACAGTTAGACGAAATTTCGTTGTTGAGAGCTATGAAGTATGCACAAGGTTAAAATAGTTTTAATTGGAAATGATGTCATCATCAACTTAGCAAAGTCGTTCCATATGTTTCTTGTCTTTCGTATTTTATATTTATTAGAACTACATTTACATGCATGTTAATTAAAGTTAGTCACTTTTGGACTTTGTCTAGTGAGTGGATTGTTTCAATATCAAAGTTGTGTTTTAGTCTTTACACAGCTTTCTAATGCAGAAGCAAGGAAGTTGTATGATCAGAAATAACACAAACGGGAAAAGTCTTTCATGGAGGAGGAAGACAGAGTTGAGAAGACAATGAGGAATAAGCTATAAACTACAAGGATTGTTATCCCACCGAATAGGGAAAAGTGATGAATAATTGATATATTAACAAGCTTGATGTGACAAATCAGCCACTCTTACTGAGATTAAACCCCACACAACTAATATACACCTCTAGCTCTACCTGGAGTGATTTACCCATTCTCCTTAATAACTACTCACGTAAGTCAAAAGGTGTAGTATAAAGCCTTTTTTTCTCATTAATGTTCTTAACCAATATGATTGATGCGTATTGAATTTTCTTACCAAAAATTGGCCAAACTTATGTTACCAAATAACTTGCATTTTCTTCTAACATTGTGCAGTATCAAAGTTGTGAAAGCACGAGGCACAAAAATGATGCGAACGATTATGACCCGGCATTGCAAGGATGGAGAAGAGAGCAAAAAATATGAATTTTCTGCACATTTCAAATGTCTGGTAATCGTACATAATGAATAACAATATATATATATATATATCCTACAAACAGTTCCCCAATTCAATGGACCCGTAACAAAGCAATCTCATGAACTACTCCTAGAATTCACCATCATCATGATATCAAATCAAAGTGGGTGAAGGTAAAAATTGATGCTAACAAAAAATAAGAAACTAAAAAATGAAGGGTAAAACGCTGCTCTAGAGGGGGGAACCTCACAAATTAACTGTTCTAGCACTTGTGTTCTCAACACCAACTAGATTGATAAAACAAGCCTGGCATTTTTTATCTCCAGCATCCACTTTATTCTCCAATATTCAACTATGGAATCTTTGCTATATTTGTCCCATAGAAGATCAATAATAGTATCCTTTCACAAACCAAAAATAGAGGACGTGTGTCTATGTCACAACTCAAGGGCTCAAATGATTTTTTAAGATCAAGCAGGAATGGTAACTGTGTCATCTGCAAAAATGTAGGGAATGGAAGCAAATCCACCTACAATGTTTTTTTATCACTTTGCCCTCTCAACCAAATTTTATATTTGCCTTGTCAAATTCATCTTGAAGAAAATTTCAAGCTGCAAAAATGTAGATGAAACCTGTATTACTGGTCCCTTTCATATTCACTGTTGTACAAAACATTGTGCTCCACATTGGCAGACTATGCTTCCAGGATATGACAGTTCCTCAAAAAATCATTAGAATAATTGACATACTTGGTCCAAAACGGCCGAAGATGCTCAAAGCCAATTTGCAACCAAGGTTTTGACTGGCCATTGTAGTGAATAACAGCAGCCTTTTTCACACTCTCAATATTGGTATTGTTCTGATAACCCAATCCAAGCATGTGCCAAGAGGGATCAATTGGGTGAACAAGTCCTTTAAATGCAATCAAAGCAGGAGGCAGGGTTCCAAGCTTCCACATTGTCAGGTTTGACTTCAGATTCTGCCATAGTGAAGCTGTCAATAAATATATTTTATGGTAACAGAAACATTAAAGACCAAATGCCCAAGAATTCCCAATACGAGCCCCCTCTTTCAGTTTCACAAGGAAAGGGATTCAATAAGAAGCCAAAAACATAAGGAAACAAAAGGTCATGTTAATGACATGGAGATTATAGATGTTTAACCCACTCAATCAGTTTCTGCACAGCAACATTAATTTATAATAATGTGTGGATTTTGTATGAAAATCAAAAGAATAATCTAAAATTTTGAAAAACTGCAATTATAAAAAAAAAAAAAAAAATATTAGTTGGAGTATATGTGGACTTTTACCTCTTTCAGCCAAGAATGATATATCTCTCTTATATTAGTTCTTCTCCATGCACGCAGATCAAATATATTCATTCCATAAGCCCATGCACACTCATCAGGGTCCAAATTCCTTGCAACGAGAGGATGGGAAAAATTGAAGTAGTTCCTAAAATGCTTAGACATTACCCACTCGTCTTCACCTCGGCAAGTTTCCACAGCCCCATTAACTTTTCCTTCCAGGTCAATTTCCCAAAGTGGAGACAAGTCACGCTGAATCACCACATCATCATCCAAAAAAACCACCTTGTCAAGGTTTGGGAAAAGCTGTTTGACATGCAAGACAAACATAATCAACACAAATATATCAAACAAAACACAATACATGTTCAAAAGAGAAAGACAACAATAACATTTTATCTAACATTAATATTAATAATATAAAAAAATAGCAATCTCAGCTATAATTGGTGCACAAGTTCAGAATACTGATGAAAGCAATGCAATGCAAAAGCAAATTAAAGTTAATATACTTGAACAAGCAACAATAGAAGGGGAGAGGGGAACATTCCTCTATTCATAGCACAGAAAAATCGACAGGAAAAAGAGAAACAGAACAATTTGTAAAGATTTATTGAATCTTAACAAGAATACAGAATGCTCCTTCCAAGGTTTTCCCCTTTTACAATTAGCTAACATTCAGATCTCCAATACTAACAACTCGCCCTCTCATCTGCAATTTACCCTCTATTTAAGCTAAATTTTTTATACTATCCCTTTCAACTGTTTAACAACCAACAAACAGTTTTAACTGTCTTACTCCATCTAACTGCTTTGTCTCACTTCAGTTGGCTTTCTTTCATTTTTCACCCGTGACCTATCATATTTCATGATTTATGTTCCTCCTTCATGTTGTATAAATTCCTAGAAAGCAACTTAGGCAAAAAAGACAAACATTTTGCTTTAATAAATTCTAGGTCATATTCTATGCTTTAAAACATGGTTTTATGTTCTCTTCAATAACTATAATTTGTAAAATGTTCAGAGACATTCTGTGCCAATAGCCACATTTGCCACTAAAAATTCAGTTCATAAACATACAATGCAGAATTTTACAGAAAAATATTCAGCTTCAGTGACCAGTCAATTGTTCATTTTTTTACATTACATTCAACGTAAAAAAAAATTACAGCGAATATTAGATAATGATAAATAAAAAAAGCCAATGAATAGCATTACCTCTGTAATGCTTGAAAAGTATCAATATATATATATATATATATATATAGAGAGAGAGAGAGAGAGAGAGAGAGAGAGACAGAGAGATGGACAAAGAAAACAGAATGATTATTGTTGAATGCAATTTACCTCTGGTAAGTATATGCGGAGATGGTTGAGTAAAGATATGTACTTTGGACTTCTGGCCTGCAATTTAGATGCAAATTTACGTGGACTGGTGTCACTGAGATTGGCTCCTGCAATATGATTTCCATGGTAGTAATTCCTAATCCCATTTTGATTTTCTACAGCTTCAAGCACTGGGACATTCTCTCTAGTCAACCAGTCAAATTGGTGAATGCTTTTGATTTCAACTACGGCAGGGGTGACTGGATTCAGTGCAAACCATGAGTGCATACCCGCATAAGTTTTTTTATCCGTGATCACATGGAAGACTATCTTCTCAGGTTTCACAGATGACTGGACAGTTGAAGCAACAACTACTGAAGCAGCCAATATGTTATCAGTTGACAGAATAAAATGGTGATAAGAGTTGTCGGACAGTAAAGGAAGTAACTCGGGAGGAGGCAACTGTTTGCGTGCATGGGCATTTGATGAATATTCATCAGTCAGATGTAAAGACAGACAATGAATCCCTTTAGGGATAGAACTTGCTGCAAAGTGTTTATTCATCAGCTCTGCAAATTTAGACTCTCTGATTTCTCTCTCAAGTTTTTCCATCTGCCCAAGAAGCACATCATTTATACAAAGATCAATAAAATCACCATTATCACAATTTTTAATACAACAGTACTGTATAGTCTAAACAATGTGACTAAGCTATTGCAAGATGAATTAAAGATATAAATATACTTATGCTAAGTTTCACACATCAACCCTGCTATCATGATTATCTATTTTCCGGTTCAGTGGCATAATACTAAATTCAAGTAAAATTATAAACCAGTATTCATAGTAGATGAACAATAGTAGATGAACAACCAGTATATATCTATATCAAAAGAAATCTAACAATCTTGGTAAAGTATTCTCAACTGACTTCTTAACAAGGTTAAATCAACGATGTTAGCAGCAACATCATCAAAAGCAAGATAACCCTTTCTCCATGCAACAAGTAAATTAAACATATACAACAAATCATAGCGCCTACATAATTGTGTTTATATTTTTCTTTGTAAATATTAGTTATAGATGAACCAAAAATACTGTCAAATCCTACATATTGAGAAAATTCCATATAATACAACAGTGAGTACTCAGTTCAATGCTACCACAACAACACAGAATCAAGTCTAGAAGGGACTTACATCCAATTTACAAAACCAAAGCCATAGACTAATACATTTGAAATAAATATTTATTGAGAAAAGTCATGAACTGGATCATTATATCTCTAGACAGAATATTGAGCCTTTGTTATATAAGTTGTCAAGGACAGAATACTGTTAACGTGTTTTCCTTGTAAGCCATAAGACAAGATTTAAAAATGTCAATACAATTCAGTTTGGGAAAACCTCTTCCTTACTCAATATCAATTAACCAAGAAACAGACAACACTTTGTGATAAATGAAACAAGCAACTTACCATTCCCCTTAGCATGAATGCAAAAGTTTTTGCATCATACTGATTGTTCTTCATATCAGAAACCAGTTGATCAAAAGAATCCGGCAGCTTTAGATCAGGTGGAATTTCCCCAGCCTTCACTTCGCTAAGGATCTTGTAAAAATCTCTAACCAGTCTCTGCAACACCATCAGTGTCATCATAACCACCCAGATTCAGAAAATAATTTAAACCATAACTTTACTGGATCAACATCAACATCAACAACACCTTTAACTCAAGCTAATTGGGATCTGTGGTAGATGAATCCAATGATAGATTCGGGAGGTTGAAAAAAAAAAAAAACAGGTAAAAGCAAAGAAGGGGGAAAGAAGGAGGGGGACGATGAAGAAGAAAAGGACTGGATATGATAATAAAAATTATTTACCCCTGAATCGTCAGCCCTACCAAGAAGCCTCGGTCCCAACCGCCTACCTAAGCAATCTGGAGAACAAAATAAGTAGTCAATAAATGGTCTAAAACAGGCACAAGGTGAGACATAAAAAAGGTACAAATAATAAACTTTCAGAACCTAATCCAAGTATCATAAAAATAAAAAATAAAAAAGCATGCTACATACAGCTGATGTTTCAGTGAGAAAGAAAAAGATAGACCAGAACTACTATTATTATCAACATACCGAAAAAAGCATAACCAAGCAATACTCAACAGTCAATAGAATTCAGGAAATGAGGATAGTGTTCATTCCTCAAACGCAATATTCATTATCAACATACTGAAAAAAGAATTGCTTAGACAGGGACCTTAAAAACAACAAACATTGGCCCATAATTTTTCCCCTAACAAGTCACAAAAGCACTAAGTAGTTTTTCAGTCAAAAAATGAGGATAGTATTCATTCCTCAAACGAAGTACTCAACAGCCAATAGATTTCAGGAACACTTGCCGCAAAACATCACTTACACAAGTTGCACTTAAACCACCTGGTCACACTTCAAAATTCAGATCCTAAAACAAAAAGTATGTACACATTAACACTAGCCAGAGCTACAAAACTTTCACCACAAAAATCACTTACACCAATTACTCTACCACACACAACAACACAAGTTTTATTTATCGTACCGGATGACATTAACTACACAGATCAGCAGCCTCCTGAAATTCATCAATCTACCAAACACGAATCACTCGCGACAATCAACAAAAACACTAAACAAAGCCTTATCCCACTAGATGAGGTCGAATATATGGATTAGTCAGACAGACTTACACTATCATTCCTCAAAATCTAAAACACTCTCATCCCTCAATATTCATCATTTATTTATTTATTTAAATCACATAAACACAAACCACACAACGTTCAAATCAAGATCTAGCTTACAAATCAAACAAACAGATACTAAAAATTGCAATGCAGGAATTGACGAAAGGGAGTGAGATTTGAGAGTACCGAAGGAGGAGCAGTTGTTGACACCTTCGAGGGTGACGAGGGCGGTGAGGATGAAAACAAAGGGAAGGAGAAAAGCGAGGATGAGGATGGTGTGGAAGAGGGTTCGATAGGAAATGTGGCGAGCTGCGACCTTGATCTTCATCAAGTCAATAAAGCCATTGTTGTTGTTGCTGTTGCTGCTGCTCGATATGGTGATGCTTCTCATACTCGGCGAGAAGTGAAGCTGCATCGTCGTTCACGCCGCAGCCCCACCGCCGCAACAACCCTACCACCACCACGCCAAAACGACAACGACACCCCCCATGCCCACAACCATCAGATTCTCATTCCTCCCGATTTCAAAACGACAACAATCGCCTGCCTGCCACAAATCCGAATCCAATCAATCCAATAATCGATCGAGGTGGTGGTGGGTTATGCTTCTTCGAGTTCCTCTCCCATGGATCGATCAACAAGGAGAGAGAGAGAGAGAGAGAGAGAGAGAGAGAGAGAAAATTTTGGGTCTTTTTTTGTTTTGTTTTTTTTTTTTTTGCTCGCTTAGTGCGGAGCGTTCTCATTGGTCCGATCTAGAATTTCGTTTTCCCCAAAAAAATGTGAAAAATAATAAATAAATGAACTCATTAATAAATAAAAAATAAAAATGTGTCAAAAACTAAAATAAAAAATACCGTGTTGGGCTTCGAGAGAGAAATGTGGAGAGTGTTTGACCTTGAGAATTGAGATTAGGGAGCGGGAGCATGATTTAGGACCTAAATTTAGATTTAGATGTTTCCGATGTTTATGGGCTTGCTATGTGGATAGTATTATGAGAAAAGTGGAGGTTAATTTTGGTTGAAATTTCTTCATTTTGTGTTAATGTGAACTGTGGTAAGGGAAGAAGTATGATAAAGTATGTAAAATACATTTTTGGAAGAGATAAGAAATTTTACGTGTGAAGGTTCAAGTTATATATCAAAAATTAATCTCTCATAATCAACTCAAAGAATAAAAGTTTATGAGAATATCAGAATCTCACTAAGAAATTAAAGATCTTGGTTAAAAAAATATATTAGTATTACTTACATTACATGTAATAGAGGTTTTAAAATTTCAAGTTCTATTTTTAATTTGTTATAAATGGCCCAGTAACATTTTATTATTTTCTATATAAAATTTTAAAATGAAAATAATATGACATTTTTATAATTAAAAGAAATATTTTTTTCAATCCATATAATACAACACTGAAAGAGAATTAAAGAAGTTACAAATCAAGCTTAAGTATAATAAAAATAATAATATGGTAGGAAAATGATCTGGGCTCTTCCCCATCCTCTTCGGGGTGCATGCGTTGGTAGAAAGGAAACATCTGTCCTCGGGGCAGATCCACATTGAGGGGAAAAACTTGCATAAATGTTTTTTTAAATTATATATATATATATATTATTTTTAAAATAATAAAATTAAGTGTCTAATAAGAAATAAAGCATAAAAAATATTCTCATCGATAAGATGAATGTTTTATTTCCATTATATAATTTATAATAACAATAAAGAAAATACCTTATTTGATGTATTTTATTAGATTATTTTATTCTTTATTTATTTTAAAAATTTATCACTTTTATTCTAATAATTATTTGTTACTTTTTAACTTCTAATTTTTATTTTAGTTTTTAGTTTTAGTTAAAATAAGTAAAAAAAAAGTACGAAATACTTCTCTACACTAGTAATTAATAAAAGAAATAAAACAATAAAAAGAGATTAAAAGTAAATTATTTAAATAATTTGTACAAACCTTAACGTATCTTCTTTCATATACAAAATTAAATTATTTCCATGTACTTAAAAGTCATGATTAGTTGCTATAATAAGTTGAGAGCGATTAAATTTAACAGTAATATTTGAAAAGAAAATGACAAAATTTGAGAAATATAAAGTAAGAAAAAACATGGAATTTTCTTAAAAAGCAAAGCCAAGAATTATACTGAAAATAAGATTTCTCTGTCTACTTTCTCAGTTTCTCTTAGCCACTAAGTATGTTGAGAAAAAGTAGACAGAAATTTTTTTTTTATTTCAAATGTATAAGTTTTCAGATTAAATTTGAATAAATGGCACCCACACCAACTAGAAAATGGGAATAATTATGGTTTGATCAAAATGTTGCAAGCTGTGTAATTGTACTGTACATTAATCTGCATGCCGTTAGTAAAAAATGGAGAAGCCAGCATGTGAGGTGATTAAGAAAGTTGAATATTCAATTGAATGGGTAATTCCCAATAATAGTTGGCTCAAAGTATATGTTTTAAGATTTGTGTTCTTCTTCTTCAGCCATTTCAAGCAAATAAAAAGACAAAGAATTGATTGTTAAACAGATTGTCTAAAAGGTCTAATTTTCCCACTCTATACAACTTATCATGGGAGAAAGTTGCAGCCTTGCATGTAACATAAAAGACGATGAGGGATACTAACACACTTTTTAATGCATTTGTGTATTTATTCTAGTACATTTTTTCTATTTAAAATCTACAAAACTAAAAGGAAAGGAATGAAAAATAACAGGAAGGAAAGTTGTTTGATAAAAAATAAAAGGAAGGAAAACTAAAAATATATCTAAAATGACATAAATGTGTTTAATAAAAAAAAAGAAGCATACAAAGACAAAAATATTTTGGTTAATTTGTGTATAACTGTATAAGATCACCTTTCTCTCTCCCTTTCTTCCATTTTTGTGTGAAATACTCAACATGTGGATCTCACTTACTTTTTATTGTGTTTCCTTTTATTAAGTAACCAAATAGAGTTTGTAAAAATAAGTAACCGAATAGAGAAAGAATGATGATTTTGTTATCCTTTTTTTATCCTCTCCACTCCTTCTTTCAATTTCTAGCATACAAAACAGACAATAAATAAAAAATAAAATTCACAAACTTCTATAATTCTAGATAAATTTTAAATGATAGTAATATTAAAAATATTTTTTTTTAAAAAAAGAAGCTTTCTTTATGACAGTTTATAGCACAACTACAACGCAATATCAACTTATTACAGGCTAATGGCACCGGCAAATAGACATATAGTATGTCTGGAAAGGAACAAATTGGTTAGCCATATCCATTGCATGGGTAAAATGGGCAAATACATGCTAACAGTTTTGTCACTTATAGGTAAGTAGAAGTATATTGGAAGAAAAAATAATAATTAAATGAATTTGTCTCTAATATGTAAAGTAAAAAAGTAAATAAATATCTTTTATTAAAAAAAATTTGTCTGTTCATATATTTATATATTTTTAAATTAAACTAAATTCATCATCTTAAAGTAAGTTGGAGTTCGAAAAATGAGAATATATCATAAAAAAAAAAGAATATAAAGTACAACTTTCAATTCGAGGTGAGAGTCTTTAAATGTTGCCAATTCATAACAAACGCAAGTGGCAAAATCTGAGTAAATGAAATGTGTGGAATGAATGATATTAAAGGTATGTTTGGATACAAATTAAGTATTTTGAGAGTTTTTTATTATAAATATAGAGTTTTTTCAGTAGAGAAGTTCTTAAAAGTACTTCTGGTCTTGTATCCAAACATATTTTAACATGATTTCATGTGAAGGGTGCTTTTAAGTTCTATCTTATCCTTTACCAAACCGGTAGAGGGATTTGCATAATGATTTTGATACTTTTATTTATATTTTTCGAAGGGGAAGTTGAGTTGGATATATTTAAAGAAAAACTCTTAAAAATTGATAATCTTATTTTTTAATAAAACAAACAAAAGTAAAAATAAATTTAAAAAAATTTAATTAAAGTAACTTTTATAAACAAGTTGTTCGTCTTAATCATTATCTCTCTTCTGTATGAACTAATTGTTGTGATGAAAGTTAGGATTGATTTGATCATAAAATTTGGTTGTTTTTATCATCTCAAGGTAAAATTATAGTTATATTAGAAGTGACTTGAAAAATACTTATTGTGAGTTATAAATTATAATGTTGAAATACTTGTTATAATTAATGAATCTGTCTTAAATTTAAAGAAAATTTGAAACACAACTTAAATTGAATGAATCAACGTATAACTAGTATTTTTATACTTGTCATACCACCTTTTATTTATGCACCTCACGTTTATATCTTTGTACAATAGTTTTTCAAACTTGTTTTTTAAATTATATTTGTGAAATCGTTTTACAAAATACTTCAAGTTTTCACACACTATTTATAAGTTGTGTAATTTTATTTGGCAAATGATAAGTTGTGTAATTTTATTTTTTATAAAAATTTATGTTATAAAAATTTATTTGATACATATTTTAATTATTATATAACTTTACATATTAAAAACATTTATTTATTATAATCGTTATCTGATTTATTTTCTAATACACACCAAACATTAAATAGAGTCAAAGCATATCATAATCTTTATCTTACTAGTATATTCAATCTTATCACCACAGAAAAACAAGTCCATATGATTTTTAAAAAAAAGAAAAATAAAAAAAAATAGAGAAAGTAAAGTATATTTTGGTTGGGATTGCTTTGGGCCAAGAATTTTGGACCCAATACATACACGTACATTGTTCTCCTTCACTTCACTTCACTTTTCTTCTCTGCCGCTATATTCTGTATCTGAAGGGAGCCATGAGTGCAGCTGCGGCGTCCTCCGCTACTCCTTCCGCCGCCCAAATCCTCTCCCTCTTCCGTTCCCTCCTCCGCACCGCGCGCGAGTTTCCCGATTACAACATCAGGGAGTACACCCAACGACGCACCATCGATGCGTTTCGCCACAACGCCACTCTCTCCGACCCAAATTCAATTTCCACCGCCTTCGCCCACGGCAAGTCGCAGATCGCCGTCGTTAATCGACAGGCCGTCGTGTACTCTCTCTACGCCCCTCCGCTCCGCAGCGTCATGGAACTCAAACAAACCCCCTTCTAATCACGGTAATCTCAGGGTTTAGGGTTTATGTACATCGTCATCGCTTCGTCGCTTTCTATTCATTAATGCCAGTTCGGTACTTTGTATTACTGCAGGTTCTGAGTATTGACTCTCTGGGAAGATCAGAATTGCTATTTGATTCCCACCACTCACTTTTTTAGGGCAAATTTATGTTTTTATTTTTTTAATTTTAAATTGAGTGGCACTTCTTAATAATGAATGTAAAACCCGGTTTTAAGTTGTTAGGATGATGTGAGTAATTTAGTTGGATGACATGTAAATTTGACATTTTTATTTAATTTTTTATTTGATGATGATGTGATCCTTCACTACAACAATTTGGTGTATTTGTGCTGTTATGTTAGATTATTCTGTTTGTGTCTTTTATATTGAACAAGCAATATTATTCCGAAAGATTTCATGTCCACGTTCCATTTGACTTGAATGAAACAATTAATCATTTGTTTCACTACCAATGTGCATGCATGTTAGCCTGCTGTCTCTTTTTGGTGGAAACTGTTGTAGTTCTTGTTAGGAAGTGTTCCTGTAGTTTTTGTGCTATTAGTTTCGTCCCTAGAAAAATAAAAGAAAAACAGTACACCCTGTGTTTCACTTTAGTCTATTGACTCTATTCTGAGTATTCTCCACGGGAACCCTATCACTACTGAAAAATAAGCAGAGGGTTCATATGCTATCTGTGGACAAAATGTGCAGAGCATTGCAATCTCATTCTTTTCTAACATTATTAGCAACTCCTCTGATTTTTATAAGCTGATCGTTTTGTACTTTCATGAAATGTGGGATAAATTTGTCGAAGCTCGAATTACAAATTAATAGAATACCTGTTTTAACTGGAAATTCCCGGTATCTGTATTAAATAAATGTTGAAAAAAAAAGTTGGTTTGAGTCTAGAAACCTCAGGAAAGGGAAGTTGAAGACATTGTTGGAGAGGTTGAGGAATCAAAGGCCGAAGTAGAGGTTGGGGCAAGGGAACTTGTTGTCTGCGAGGGTAGAGGTTAGAGAGGAATGGAGATGAGTGACACGGTCAGAATGTGTAAGGGAGGTGGAGTTCAGTGAGGTTAAAGGTTATGATGTGTCAGTGGGTGTTGTAGGAGACACCAAAACAAGAACAATGGGTAATGGAGGTGTTCCGAGAGAACAAATGGGGTGCTGTCAGTGACTCAGTAATGGTTGCTCTGATTTTACAAAAATGGTGGTGTCAAAAAGTGTATTCATGTGAATTGTCATTGTCTACCATGCATGTTCTTGCATGGGATGGTCTGATTCCTGGTATGAAGGGGGAATGGTTGAAAGATGGGATGAATCTTTAGTTCAAAACATTATCCTGCGTCATGAATCATTAATTTGTTATAACATAATTTTTTATGAATTTAGATACAATCCCGCGTCTATTTTTTAGTCTTTATACATGGTTACTTAGCGTAGGATTGATGAAACCGTTGCTGAGCAGTGATGGTTTTAGAATAATAATCTCTATTTTTTTAATCAAACCATTATGATATAGAGATATAATTGACCAGCCGAAATTCCTTTCGAAATTAAATTGTATGATTATAAATCAATGCTTTAAAAAAAAGGAGAACACCTATCCTCCAAAATCGAGTGCAACGACTAAGGGAAAACTAGTGTTTGGTGCCAGAGACATGATATCTGTATCCTCAAAGCTAGCAGATAGTCATATTCGTTAATGGTCACGTAATCATTTGGATCCTTCCCATTTCTTTAGTTTTCTTTCCCTACCTCAGTTTTTCAATTTTGAAGGCAATATGACAAGAAGGATGTTATAGGTTACAACAAGAAACGTTTCTCTGATGGAATTCTTTCAACTGCAAGACATTCCTACCATCTCAATACACTTAATCTTTCATTTCATTTTCCCTTCATTTTCTTTTTATTTCTTGATATTAACTCAGTGGCGTTGGCATTCAGTTCAAATATACGGGAGATATAAGGTTGGTTGGGTGGTTGGGTGAAAAGTCCCAAGAAGGGTGGGAGGGAGAGGTCGTGGGTTCGAATCCCTCCGCTAATAAAAACACTAACATTTAACAACTAACTTTGGCCGATAAAAAAAAAAAAAAAAAATCAGTTCAAATATACAATACAAAGAATGAATAAAGACTCAAGTATACGAATCAAAATATTTCCTCAGTCAAGCAAATTGGTTTGGTGCATGATAAAATCTGTTCAATTGTCTTAAGTTAGATATTGTCACATTTTAGCCATTTTCTGGCCCACTGTTAATAAGCTACAATTAAACCATCCGAGTCCGGAAAATCGTGGTTTGCTTATCCTTTTCTTATTTGGTGTATCGAAATTTTCTGCTGGTTAGCATAGCTCACTAACTTTCTCCCTAAACCACAGAAAGAGTATGTGTATGCAAATCCATCCCCGGGGTTTTTATTATTATGTTTCTCTCGACGGTGTGCATATTTGGTGGTGTTTTTCATGAGATATTCTCATTAGAGAACACATTACACTAGTATTTGGCTAGTAGTGTGCCGCAAGTCATAGTTGAGTAAGAAACAGCAACATGAGATTTCTATCACAGAAGATAACATCATGCACATGCTAAAAATCCCAATAATTTACTACTAGTTATATAATTATAAAATCTGTGCCTTCTAACTCATTTCTCTTACATGGCCACAATCATCCTTTTATTTTCATTGTACCTAAAATGGCGCAGTGTGTGTACTGTGTAGGGAAATTTAGAAAGAATTGATCATACTTCTCATCTGAAGCAATAGAATTGTTCTTTGAAGTGTTAGTGTCCCAAACACAAGTCTCTGTTGCTTCATCACTATTACATCATAAAGGCTCCCAGGCTCAATGTTTTTCTATGGTTCCATCAACTTCTGTAGTGTTTATAAGCCTATTATTTCACTGTTTAAGGTCAATAACCTGGAAAGCAACATGTCACTACTGCCAACATTGAGAAAACAAGTGAAATTGCTTCAAAAAATGTTGGGACAAGGGATACACTGAAAGTAGTAAACAACAATTGAAGTTGAAGATTACAGGTCCATTACAGAACCAATGACAAGTTAGACACACAAATGAGCTCTACCAATCTGAAGTCCAATAATAAAACTCCTAGATTACAATTAAACAATACAAATCAAACAGAAACTCAGTCTTACATGATTCATGCCATGGCCATTCACGTCAAAATTTTCACCCCTTTACTGTTCTTTGAACCACTTCTGTTTTCCATCTTAAGTGGCAAAGGAGCAGAGAACAGAAGCTTCTCTTGGTGCGCTTGAAGCTGCTCTTTCACCACATTTCTGCCCCCGTTTACAAAAACCCTTCTAGTGTTCCTCTCCCCATCATCGCTGCTATGCGGCAATCCTCCACTCTCGACCACCAACACTTCCTCATCATCCTCAGTACCCTGAGAAGAATCCACACCATTATCTTCAACTGCACCACTCACATTCTCCAAAACCTCTCCTTGCTCGTCACTAGATGAACAACAACTTCCATCTGAACACGCCACATCCCCACTATAAACATCACAAATATTCCTATTCTCAGCAAACCTCACACTCTTCTTCACTCCAGGTTGAACTCCTTGCCTAAGAATGAAGACCCCATTTTTGTTTGGGGACACCTCATTCCTTCCACCAATCAAAACATTGGTTACCCCATCATTATGAATGCTCTCCCCAGACTCAGAATCTTCATCATTAGCAGAAACCTTACACAATCTACTAAGCTTCTCAACCCTACCCCTCAAATTCTGCAACAGCTTCCTCCTCTCATCATCAACTGAATTTCTATGCTTTTGGACTTTCTTAACAGACCTCGCAGTCTTTCCTGCTTTTACATAAAGTACATGTTTTTTCAAAGCAACCTCTTCAATTGAGTCCAACAACTGAACCAAATCTCTGCTAATCGACCTTTTCCCATCCACAATCATCGGATCACAACCCTAGAATCAAAATTGAAACTTTTTTTTAATAAATTCCTAACAAACAAATAAGTAAATAAAAATGCCCATGATGAGATTACCTGAATGGAATCGAGTTCTAGGAGCAAGTTCATGGCTTTAAGAGAAATCGCTGCGAAATCGACATGGGTAGGGTTGGAAAAAGAGGATTTGAGAGCGTTGAATGTGGATTTGATGGAAGCAAGGTGTTTGAGTTGGGCTAGGGTTCTTGATCTGCGAGCGAGGAAGGAGCGGAAATGAGTTTGGATGACGCGCGCGGCGGCGTGGCGGAGGGAGTGGTGGGTGTAGTGGTTGAGAGAGGATTCGAGGGATTCGATACGGTCGAGGAGTGAGGAGATGGTGGAATGAGTTTGGTGTTGGTGTGGGTGTTGAAGGTGGTGGTTTTGAGTGGGGAGTTTGAGATTTTGATGGGTGTAGGATTTGGTGTAGTGTTGTTGGGAGGGAATGGGAATAAGGTGTGGTTGGGGCTGAGAAAGGAGTGATGAAATGGCTTGTAGAAGGTGGTGGTGGTGGTGGGGTGGTGGGGGTGTGCAACAGGTGTGAGAAGGGTGGTAGGGTGGAGGAGGTGTGCAACAGGTGTAAGAAGAAAAGTTGTGGCAGCTGCAGCAGCTGTGGGTGGTGGGTGGAGGAGGGTGGTGATGGTGGTGAGAGGCCATTCAGTGTGTGTAGAGCCCACCAGCACCAGTGTGAGGGGAAAAAAGGGTTTTGGTTTTCGTCTTGTGACTCTTGTTGGCGTGGAGTTGCTGAGTACTTGGTCAATTCAAAGGCTATTTAAGAGACTGTAATTAATTGGTTTAGCATTTGCAGAATTTGCATGCAATCATAGTATTTACTTTTTTTATATAAAAAAGTTAAATTATTTTTTCTTTAATTTATTTTTTTTACGTTTGATTTGTTGCTTTACTTTTTTGTGTTTAATTTGATTTATTATTTTTTAAAATTGATTCAATTTAGTTCTTTATTTATTTTTAATTTGATTTTCTAATTTTTTTAAAATCAATTCAATTTAGTTTCGTCCGCTAAATTAATTTAAGTGATCCTACCTTCTAAATATGCATTTTATGATGTTTAAAATAATCACTAAATGGTTTTAAACAGTCATAAAGTGTGATTTTGTAACACTTGATCCAATGTAAATGACATGATCAAATTGAATCAATTTAAAATTTGGAGGACCAAATTACATTACAAAAAAATTAGATGATCAATCAAACTTAAATAATAAATTAGAGGATTCATTAACTAATTTAACCTAAAAAAAGGTTCAACTTACTCAAAGGAGCATTTGGTAGGGTAGATATTTTTAGTTTCTTGGGAATCCTAGATTGAAAATATTAGTTTCTAACCTTTGGTATACATTTAAAAATTAATAATCTAGAAAAAGATTTTCTCTGGAGAATATTTTTTAACTAGTTTTTCATGAAAATACTGGAAGTGAGAATCTTATTTTTTTCAAGTTTAATTTATTATTAATTACATTTAAAATATCACATTACTCATTTAATATGGTAAATAATTAAAGTATTCAAAAAAATATTATGCAACTCTTTGATTTCGAGAAAACTAATCTAAATATTCTCAATATTCAACCAAACATATTTTATTCATTCTTAAAAAACATGATTCCCATAATTTATTATTTGAGGACATGAAAAAAAAAAAAATTCTTTACCAAATACTCCTAAGATTAGAATTATTTTTTATCTTTACTATTCATTTTCTTGAAATTTAATGATTCTAATGAAAAATGAATCTGAATTATTTGATTTCAAGAAAATCAATAATTAAAATACAGAATAACTCTTTTCATCATCTACTAAACTATTTTAAAATTACCGTTGGATTAACTAATGTTAACATTTTTTTTCTTCTTACATGCGAGAGCAAAGAAAGTATATTAGCAATTGATTGATAATATACTATAAATTATTCAGTTAAATATAAATTTAGTTTAGGAGCATCAGTTAAAAAGAAGAAAAAAAAAATCAACGATTGATAGGGCATGCACAGCTATTATTAAGATCATAAACAAACATAATGATAGGCACTTTTTTTCCCCTAGTTAGAATGAAAGAAATCAAAAAATAATTTTATAACCTTAAAACAAAGTTAATCTAGCAGGCCCTGTGACTCAAGTTAACAGAGAATATTCCATGAAAGTATATTGAAACTGCTTCATAGTCCTTCATCGATGCTAAGTAGATGTTCGAAAGAAGGGAATATGCTTCATTTTTTAAGGTTTTCATTGCTAACCTAATTCATTAGAAAAAAATAATCTTTCAAATGAATCTTAGAACCTCAAGAAATTAATTCTTAAATCCCAGCCAAAGGATACCCTAGCTTCACTCAAAATTTATATATTCAGATCAGATGACACGAACGTAAAAATCAAATGGGGAAAACTAATAGAAATGCACCTAAAACTGGTGAATAACGAAAGTATAAGATGAAGAAAATAAGTCAGGCAATTATTTTAAAATCAAAATTTCCCCAGAAAAAAAAAAATCATTTTTGATCATTTGATAGTTATCACTAATAGTCTATAAGAAAAAGAAAAAATCTGTTGGCATTGCAAGATTTTGTACTTGCAGAGACGAAGGTGTGAGGCATCTCAACTGCTAAAACAATGCAGAAATACCCTGCCCATTTCATATTCAAACTAAAAATTAAGCAATGGATGATATTCTATTCAAATGCAGAATGGAGGTGCTAAAACAAGTGATGTTCCTAAACAAAAGGGGAAATTCAACCGGCATTGGATTGTGTATGACCCAATACTTTCTTCTGCATCGCAGCATGCTTTTGTCCTGCAAGATGATAGTTATAAACCGTCTCACTATTACACACCACGTTACATATAGCACATATCTTAACTGCTGAAGCTGCTGCCCCACCCTCAAGAACTTTCATTTTCTTTTTCTCCAAATCCTCTGCAGTTTCAACTTTTTTTCTCTTACTCTTATTCCCACTGATGGATTTGCCCTTATCATCCGGTAATTGGGGTCCTATTAAAGGCTTAGATGACCCAGATGGTTGAACTTGGGTAGCTGTCAATGATTCCCTTAGTTTCTCCACGTTCTTCTTGTGCTTCTTTCCTAATTTATGCTGGTCCAGCACTTCCTTGCCGGTGCATTCTATCTTGCAAATTTCGCAAAATGCAGGTTGCACAACCTTAGTTTTAGCTTTCTTTTGGTTTTTCTTCGGTGTTACATTGACATGAGGTTGAGTTGTGGTATTTGTCCACCACAAAGAGCTAGGATTTTCCATAGCCACCTGTTCTGAGCCATTGGGTGGCAAAGAGATGCCCTGCATGTTTGTGTGGATTTCTTTCCAACTCAAGATAGTACACAATGCAATTAAAACAAAAAAGATGAATGGAGCATACAGGACTTGCATACAACCATTATATGAACTTCAATAAACTATTCAAATCCTCAACCAAACAATCTTAAAAACAATTGATATAATCAAAACCCAGAGTTCAGTCAAGGAAGTTTTTAGCAGTTGTAAGCACTTGTTCAGTGTTTACCAATCAGATTTCAAATGCATGATGAATGTAGAGGAAATTACTGAGATAATAATTCATAAAAGATAAAGCACAATTGCACATAATGAATTTTTACCATAATGCTTCTAATAATAGCATAGGCATAATGACTTGACAATGTCATAAGTTACTACTCCAATCCAAGTACTGGTCAGACTTGTTCACTTTCATTTTCATTTCCTTTATCTTATAGAGTTTATTCAGGTAAACTTTTCAATGGCAAAACTGAAAATAATACTGGTCAATGACACAAGAGAAGCACAATGAATTGTCAAATAAAGTTAATAGTAACTTGAAACCTATAGGCAACTTGAATAAATTCAAAATCACCATCCACTTAATTTCAGAAATATATAATAGAATGAAATTTTACATTTCTTTAAATTTGTTGCATACATGCTTAACTTCAGATAATTAAGAGAGAAAGTTAGCTGATATCTAGATAACATACTGGGTTTATTTGATCCATACCAAATGCAAACAATTGTATACCATAATGCCAAGGTCATAAAACTTTAATGCATGTAACTACCCAAATATAGAGGATCCATATTAGTAAGAGTGTGCTCTCATACGAGGAACTAATCTTGACATATAATCATGAGTGGATCTCAAGATTAGATTCAAGTAAAACAAAGGTGACTATTTATGTATGGTTGCATGGTCAAGATTAACCCCTCTCATACTCATCAATGGTCTATAATATTAATATATATATATATATATATATATATATATATATATATATATATATATATCTCCAAGGTCATTTCAATACCTTAAATTAAAATCATTCTATAATCTGAAGTCTAGCTATAGTCAAAAGTGTAAATTTTAATAATACATCAAAACCATTCTAATGGTCATTGTCGAAAAATATGAAGATATAATAAGTATGTCAAGGCATCCAAATGACCAACTCTATAAATTCAAAATATTAGCAAAATTTTGTTTTCCTGATTTTAATAAAAATTCAAGGTTTCCATTAGCATCAAAGAAGAAGAAAAAAATGGGTAAAAAACAACAGGAAGGAAAAAGTTAGGAACATAGATTTCTATAACAGAACAGCTCAATAAAATCATTAAACCAGGTTCCTTTCAATTGGAATATGGTATCCCAGAATTCTATATGGATTCTGCCTCCGTAACTCCAAACAAAATAAAAGCAACGGAGAGCCATACACCATTCATCAGGCACACACTACGAGCAAAGCAATCCTCACTAACAACTCATCAATTTCCCACAATCCTTCAACCAGCTGCCACTAGACAAGAACATGATCATTTCAATCTTGATTTTTAACTACTTCATCAAACTACTTCGAATACACAAGCAAAGTTTTAAAAAACAATCTGCCACCGCAATTTTGGCCGCAGCAACGTCAAGGATTTTGGGGTCTCCGCCACCTCAACACAAACACAATTGTGGCCGTATTTGTCCACAATATTCAATGATCACAATGGTGACGAAACCACAATCGCGACTGCAATCTAAAACCTTGTAAACAAGACAGAATTGTCAAGGGGACCAATTTCACAAGCACATTTATAAGTCCAACTCTATGCATAAGAAGAATCAAACACATGCCCAAAAGTTATCTAATTCCAAACCCTTGCCTCAATCACAATCAGTGTCAAAAAAATCGAAACTTTAGCCTAAAACATAAAAAGAAACAGCGACTTACAGGGGCATAAAGAGTAGTGTCAGTACCAAATTGTCTAACAGCCTCTCTGGCAGCCAAATTATGGTCCAAGCAATACCCAGAAGATGAATTAGCCACAACATGGCTCTGAGCGTAGACCAAACCAGGAACGGGTTCATGAGCCGCATAGCTAATAGGGTTCAATGGGGTTTGGGGATCAACCCCGGGAGGGTTAAGGGGAAGAGAAGAAGAAGAAGAAGAAGAAGGGTTAGGGTTAGGATTAGGGTTTTGAGGGTAAGAGGGGTAATAGGTAGGAGGATATGAAGATGAGGGTTGTGGGAAAGAAGGGAGTGGGGTTTCGGTTGGAAGCGATTCAGCCCAATTGCTGTATTCCATTGATGGCTAGCTATGTGGGTTCCAAACTTTCAATGGCATGGAGAAGAGAAGAGAGAACAAGGTAACACACCGTGGTTGATGCTTCGTACTACAGACACACTACATGATGCTGAGAAGTTATTACATGATCCCCAAGACTATTATGGTATGGTATGGTATGGTTTCTGATTATTTGGTTACAGGCATTACACTAAAATCAACGTGTTAATTAACTTACATTACACTTCTGCTGATGATTTACTTGTTTTTTATTTTGGCACATTTATGTTTAATAGAAAACAAAAAAAGAATCGTATTAGAAATAATCGCATCAACCATCTTTCTTTTTTTTTTTTTTTAATTCTAAATTTAACTAATAATAAAATAACACTCTTGTCTGATCTATATTTTATGCTTCCCATGCTTTTGTAGTGACTTCCTTTATTTATTTATCCTTTATTTAATAATACTTCTTGGTGTGCTGATGATAATAGGACTTAGGGTATTAACCTAGTTGTGATCATGGATTCTATTGCAAGGTTCTAGCACTCATTGGTTTAAAAAATAAACCAAAAATAAAAAATAATAATATATAGAGCTTTGTTCTTTGAAGATATATATAGAACTTTATAATAATCACACTATAACGTAGTTATATATATATATATATTTTTACTTTGTCTGTTATGTAATTATCTAATTCATTAGAATTAAGAAAAATAATTAATTTAATTGATAACAATAAATATCTTAAATTTATTTTTTTAAAATTATCTATCATTATCATTAATATTCCTTATTCTTTCTTATAACTGGTTATTATTATACTTTCTTTTAATTATGAATATTTCAGTCTAAAAATAATTAATACAAAATACATAATAAATCGAGTTTATAAAAAATCCCAGAGTACCTTCAATTGAATTTTATTAATAGGACCAAAGATAGTAATAATAATAGCGTATTTATGTTATAACAAGTAAAATATTTTTATTTATAGTAATAATAGCATATTAAACAAAAGTAAAATATCTTTGAAGCATAGTTTATTTTAGAACGTAAACAAGTAATTGATAATTTACTTACTTTAGAAGGTTGGTAGTAGTTTTGTTAAGAAAAAAATTCTCTTAATTAAACTATATATTTGGAAAAAAAAATATAATAACTAGATATTCTTTAAAAAAAACTATTTTATTACTTTTCTCAAAACTATAGATAATAACTAATCATTTTGAACTGTTGGACCATCCCCTTAATCTAACAAAGTTATTATTGAGAACTATAAAAATATGTTTTATTTTATAGAGATGAAATTAATATTTGTTAAATTTTATAGAGACACCATACATATTTTATCCATAATTTTTTCATTAAAAATTCAAACTAACCAAATCCTTTAGTTGGAAATATAGTTTTTTTCTTACTTTTTATTGATTCATAGAATCGATTGTACCTAAAACAAATTACATGTGACCTGTGGTCCTATTAATTAGGGATTTTTTAATTGAACTAGTGCAAGAATATAGGAAATCCTATTCACTGTATTCGATTTTTTTTTTTTTTTTGAAGTTTAAATATCAAAACCCTCAAATAGAAAATATTAAAAAAATTATTTAGTTTGATTGATTCATAGAATCGATTACATTTTAATGCGTACCAAACCAAATTACATTCACCTGTGATCCTATTAATTAGGAATTTCAATAAATATATAACCAGTGAAAATATATTCAAAGAAAGCTGAGCTGACTAAAAAATGGAGGTGTAAGTCAAATGGTTAGATTTGGTTACGGTGTTAAAATTTCAACTCATCATAACTCAATGGGAAAACGAATGCTTTGAGGCTAAGGGCGCTGCTTCAAAATTTCAAATGTCCTTTCTACAAAGGCATCTTTAAGACACTTTAATAGAAAAAATATGTAGCTTTGTCAAAGTAAAACTTGTATTTTAAGTTCAAAATTAAAGGTGTATCATTATTTATTCAGTTTACAAGTTTAATCGATTAAAATTTATTAAAAAATAGAAAATTATTCTCTTGTTACTCCCTTCTTGCCACCCTCTCGTTTTCCTTTGAAGCATCAGGCTCAAATGTTACTCTCAAAATTACAAAACTTTCACCAATATGATAGTAAGAGAAGAATCAGAAGATTAATCAAACAAAAGAAGTTTCCCTAGTACATTCATAAAAGATTGGAGTACAAAGCAACATAGAACATAAACCCTCCCATTTCCCACAATTTATACCCCATTTATGTCACCAACTATTATGAGAAAGTTAAGCAGGAAAAGAAAAACTCTTACAAAAAATAATAAAGAATTAAACTGACTGCCTCAACATTTGACTGGTAGTGCAGTGTACTTGATCAATGATCTATTTTATGCCAAAGCAGGCATGTCTTTGAGCCATGGATCCAGTGGCTTACCAATTGAGTAAACTATGAAGCCAATCTCACGCAACTTATCAGCATCCACAATGTTTCTGCCATCAAAAACAAATGCTGGTTTTTGCATGTTGTCAAATATCCTATGGTAGTCGAGAGTCTTGAACTCATCCCACTCGGTTAGAATGCAAAGGCCATGTGCATCCTTTGTTGCTTCATAGGCATCCCAAACAACACTGACCTTCTTCACAGTAGTAGGACTTGTGGGCTGCAAGTGGATAGGATGATCCCAATCAAACTTGTTCATTGATAGATCCCTCTGGATTTGGTCCTCGGTTACTTGCGGGTCGTATATGCTCAGGTTGGCCTTATCACCAAGTAGCCCCTGGCATACATCAATGGCAGGGGTCTCCCTAGTGTCACCAGTGTCTTTCTTGAAGGCAAATCCCAGAATAGCAATCTTTTTGTTTGAGACTGTGTTGAACATTGATGCAACTACACGGTTCACAAAACGGCTCTTCTGATAATCATTGATCTTGATAACTTGTTTCCAGTACTCAGCCACCTCTGGAAGGCCATTGCACTCGCAGATGTAAACAAGGTTCAAGATATCCTTCTGGAAGCAGGATCCACCAAAACCAACACTGGCGTTGAGGAACTTGGGTCCAATCCTTGAGTCTGTTCCAACAGAATAGGACACCTGTTGAACATTTGCCCCGGTAGCCTCACAAAGTGCTGACATGGCATTGACAGATGAAATCCTTTGTGCCAAGAAGGCATTAGCAGCAAGCTTAGACAGTTCTGCCGACCAGAGATTTGTGGTTAGTATTCTTTCTTCGGGGACCCATTGAGCATAAACATCCTTCAATGCTTGAATAGCTTTTTGGCCCTCTGGGGTTTCCCTGCCTCCAATAAGAACACGGTCTGGGTTAAAGAGATCTTTGATTGCAGTTCCCTCAGCAAGGAATTCAGGGTTCGATAGAATCTGGAATTTGATTCCCTTGCTATTGTGGGTCAGAATCTTCTCTATTGCCTCAGCTGTTTTAACCGGGACTGTGGATTTCTCTACCACGATCTTGTCAGACTTCGAAACATCAGCAATCATGCGAGCTGCGCTCTCCCAATATGTCAAATCTGCTGCTTTACCAGCTCCAAGACCCTGAGTTTTGGTTGGAGTGTTGACAGAGACAAACACTATGTCAGCCTCAAAGACATGCTTTTCAACATCAGTGCTGAAGAAGAGGTTCTTGCCACGGCATTGCTTCACAACACCATCAAGGCCAGGTTCATAGATAGGAAGCTGGTCACTGTTCCAGGCTGCAATGCGGGATTTAGAGATATCAACAACAGCAACTTCAATGGATGGGCACTTAAGTGCAATGACTGCCATAGTAGGACCCCCCACATATCCAGCACCAATGCAGCAAATCTTCACCATTTTGCTTTTCTAAATAACCTATCCAAATCAGGGTTCAAACAGATCGGTAAGAATACAGCACAAGCTTGCAACATAAGCCACTTTGATGCCTTATACGGCTATCATTTTGCATCATAGGATTAACACAACATATCATAGACATGATTAGATTTTGCAAATTGCAACAACTATCATCTTGGAAAATAAAGAAACAGGTAACCGTAGCTACTTATGAGTTCAAAGAAATAATACATTAACAAACAACATACATTAAGAATAGGCCAATAATTCTACAAGATCCCATGCAATTTCATTGGGTTCAAATGGTAGTAGATTCACTTCATTTTTGAGACATCATATCAAGCAGCATCCTTTGGTTCTACCTAGCTTTGAGGATCTAAGACCTGGCTAATCATGGCCAACTGAACTAAATGTTACTGTTGTTAAAACAGGGAAGAAACAAGTATGCAATCCCAACATGTTGGAATGAATATCATGTTAAATATTTTCCATCAGAAAACAATAAATCGGATTAAAAGAGGGTGAAAGATCTATATAAAAGATGAAAGTGATGACACTGATGAAACAAACACGACATAAGAGCTTATAAGAAACCAGATCTAACACACGCATGCAAAAGTTGGTAATTTAATGATAAAGCTTCAGCATGACTATAATTTGACCACTCAGACAAACGCAGATCTAGCACCAAATGCCGAACCATGAACTAAATGCACGTGATTTCAATGCCGAAAACCACTAATCCCAACAGATCCATAGTCAAAACAAGTTGACAACAAAAACCCACCAACCAAATCCCACGACAACATCGAAATTGAACAACACAACAACATAAAGAAAGCGAAAATTGCCACAGATCCGTCTCACTTTCACACAAATCAGAACAAAACCCATGAATCACAAAAAAAAAAAAAAAAAACATTTATAATAAGCATAACACCACCACCACCACACACACAAACAAAATAAAACTTTCAAAAATCATGAATGTGTGATCCAACAAAAGCAAAAAATTTGACATGGGACACATAAAAAATATGAAATGGAAGTGTCAGAACTTTACCTGGGAGAAGAACGATGAGTCCCTTTGACTAAGGGAGAGAGAAAGAAGAAAATTGTGTGTTTATGTGGAAGAAACAGCGTGACAAAGGTTATATATACGCAACGAAAATCCACCTTCCCAGCGTGTTATTACCAAAATGGACACACTTGCGGTCGGTGCCGAGAGCCTTTCTACTTTTTTTTCTTGAATTAAATATCCAAGTCAGAGAAAAACTAATAATAAAACAAATGCACATAAATACCATGCAATAGTAACTACTATACCACATGTTCAATTTGGATTATTTTAGGAAAAATTACTTCTTTTTAAAACTGATATTTTATATATGCTATGTTATTTCTTAAATAAGTTTTCAGTCTAACTAAATAAGTGAATGTATATTTTTTAATCATCGTAATTAGAATTTTAAGTTTTTGGTGAAATTTTGAGATATTTTTATAAAATTTCAGTCATTCTAACAGATTATGGGACAAATCTTTTGTTATTTCTTAATATTGTATTCTATGGGATCAAACTCATATCCTTTTACGAGTTTAACATGTGTAACTTGATATAGAATATAATTTTTATTAATCTAACTCTTGATTTGTATTTATATATTACTAAGATCATTTGTATTAAATTTTGTCAAAATTAAACAACAATAAAAAGACAATCAAATAATTCATATTTTAGTATATTTTAAAATATTTATATTATATCGACTTTAATCTATATAAATGTTTCATTTTTGTAACACAAATTTGTATGAGACACAAATTACTAATGAATATGTATAGGTTTATTATCATGATTTTAAAAAAATATGAAATTTTACATATGATTTATGTGAAAAACCTTTCAATCAAATGATAAGTTTTAAAAAATATTATTTAATTGAAAGATGTGTGTATATATATATGTGTATGTGTTTTTTTATCACTTTATTTTTAAAAAATAATTGCTTGTTTTTTACTAGTTTTTTAGAAATATATATTACACTCAACTAAACTTTGTGTTAGCTAAAAAGAAAAAAATATTAAATACAAACTTATTATTTTGAAATTATCAAATTTTAGACATTTGTATCGATTTAAAATTTCTATATGAGAAGAAATTCTAAAATAAAATCAATATAATTAAATAATAATTTAATAAATTCAAAGGAACGAATTAATAAGTTTTAAATCAATTTGATTTTTTTTGTTATGGAACAGGGTAAAACTGGAACTTGAAGTGAATTTACCGAGATGTCCATGCGTTCATGGTTTTCCTTCTAACGCAACTGGCAAAGAGGGGTTTACAGCTTATTCGCGCGTTCCACGCGTCTAGCCTCCATTCCTGCCTTATTCTTTGAGTCAACTAGAAGCTGCGCATTGTCACTATTCATGTTTAATTCTAATTTTATTTTATTATATGATAATTCACACTTAGATTTGTAGCTAACTTTATTTTAGTAGTCATAACATTTTTTACTCTCTTTTTTTTCTTCTTTTTGGTTCACACTTAGATTTGTAGCTAACTTTACTCTGTCTATTGATAATATAAGTGACTGCTTAAATTGTAAACTAAGAAAAAAAATTCCCGTCATGGCCACATTCCATTAGTTGTACCACGTGCAAGGGAATGGAAGAATATGCATTAGATGTAAATAATGTGCGATTGAAGTAAAGATTTTGGATTATAAAACGACTATAAGAACTTTAGGTAAAAGGTACTAACAGATCGTCAAAAATAAAAATAAAAGGTAATAAGTACTAAGTGAGAAGGGGGAGAAAAAAAAAATCGAAATGTAGTCTACGTTAAGGGTGTTTATAATTTAATTTGGATTGACTTTGAAGAAGAAAACCAACTTTTAAAAAATCCATAAGGTTAATTTAGATTGGTTTGGTAAAAATATTAATTTTGAACTAATCTAACCTAATTCTTTTTAAAGTTTGGATTGAATTGATTATTCAGTTTTTGTTTTATATTTTTCAAGGGACGACACTTTAATTTTTTGGTTGAACATAATGAAATTTCATTAATTAGAGTAAGAGTAAAGTCTCAAACTAATACATAAATTCTTCTCTTGCCTAATTTTTCATTAAGAAACAACACTCATCAAATAAATAACCAAAAAGCATTAAATCTCATCATAAATCACAACTTGGTATAAATTATAAATTAAAATGATTTCAAATTTATTTAAAGATAAAATAAGAAAATAATATAAATTTAATATTTTTGTGATTCAATTTGCCATGAAACCTAAGATGTAACTCAACATAATAAAATATGTCAGTTTTCAAATGTTTTTATTAACAATTTAATTAATGTGCATACTTTAAAATTAATTTAGTGGTTTGGTAAATTTTTTTAGTATGGATCACATGTATTTTTTAGAATCACTAGAGGTTATAGGGGTGATTCCACGATGAGAGGAGAGAAAAATGAAAAAGAGAAGTGACTTTTAATCCATCTATTAAATATTAATAATTAATGTTGATTGATAAAAAAATCTTTTAAGATTATTATAAGTGGTTAAATCCTTCCTCCAAATATTTAAAATATATAAGTATTTATGACTTAAATTTAAGACTATTAACTAAGTAAAAATAATTTAACGTTAATTGATTTATTCATGTGTTTGATGATAGTGATTTTGTGCGGTTAAAATCAATTTTCCATCCCCTAATTTTGTCTTTCATCCTACATTTCACGTCTCCTAGCTAGTGTTTAAAGTTGAAGGTTTGCCACAGTTTAAGTTCTAACTTTTCTCTCATGTCTAGATTAACAATATAAATATTTTTTTTTTACAAAATAAGGCATGATATATTAAATTTTGTTTAATAAAAAAAACTTAATAGTCACATTCATAGAAAACAAGCTTCCACGTAATGGTCTAATTTCAGTTTTGGTATTCCATCCCTTGTTTCTTTCCTCTATATTTTTTTTTTCTTTTTTAATGAGGAGGAGGGCCAAAGGCACTTATAATATAAAAGTACTGTAATTCTATCCCTTGTTTCTAACGGTTGGATTTTCTTATTGTGCTTCGCAGTTCGCATATAATAAGGATTTTTGGTTTTCTTTTTTTATGTCGTGAAAAAAAAAAAAGACACGCAAGTAGTTTAACGATTTTTTCATTAAAAAAAACACTTTTTTTTTCTGAAAATAGAATCTTCACAGCTAAACTCATAACACTAATCTCAAAAAGTAAATTTTATCTCTATTAATAAAATTTTCTCCACATACACAACCATAAAATTGAATCTCTATCATATGTAAAAAACTCAGTTATCTATCTACTAAGCATGCTAGACCTTGTTGGTAAACTTAAAAAAAAAAAAAAACACACAATTCAAATTATATAGTGAAAATCTCTTCTTTTTTTTTTAATTTAAGACCGTTGACATTTTTTGGTGTGAAGAGCATTGAATATTACACTGAAATTCAACTAATTTAAATTGAGTTAGGCGAGATTAATTATCTTTTCAAAATTTTAATATATCCGCATTAGATTTATTTTTTGTTACAATTAGATTTTCTTTTTTGTTTATGAAACAACGTTCTTTTCCTCTATAAAATTAGTACGAATTTGAAAACGTCGTAATTTCTCTATATATTTTATTATTATTAGAAAGCAATGTTTTTTAAAAGATGGAATTCAAAATATCATTATTGACACTTGACAGTGATAATGCGAGCTGGGCTTTCATGTGCGCTTATACATTGACCAAATCACCATAATGATACTGTTTTTTCAATTATCATCAAAGCAGATTGCGCAAGCTTCAAAACTAAGAATGAACTTTGCTTCAGAAGTTAGAATATATATATATATATATATATATATATATATATATATATATAGAGAGAGAGAGAGAGAGAGAGAGAGAGAGAGAGAGAGTACATTTGAAGCTATAAAAAGGAAAAATTTAACAATTTCGATTTTATATTGAAAGGGAAAAAATCCTTAGATTGTTTTTGACGTCTCGAGAAAATCACGCATTTCTCACATGTCTATCAATTTAAAAAAAATGAAAAGCAAAATAATATAATGTTAAGAAAATAAAATGTATTATATTCCTTAGTTGTCTTTACCTTTTTTTTGTTTTCTCTGTCTATCCTTTCAATTTGTCCAAAATTTGATTATCGGAAAAAATCAATCTAGACAAATATATGATGACTACTTTGATAAAATATCGTTTTATATAAAAGACAACTGCAAGAATCATCATCCAGAACTCAAAGCAAATTCTGGGTTAGCAAAGCACCCTCCAAGGTATTAGTATTTTCATGGAGACTGTTATTGGACAGACTTCTCTCATGTGAACAACTTCACAAAAGACATGTCCAGATTCATAACTTAGAAGCTTCCTGTTATTTCTACAATTCCAGTAAGCAAACAAC
This sequence comes from Glycine tomentella, assembly GCA_007407185.1. Taxonomy (NCBI): domain Eukaryota; kingdom Viridiplantae; phylum Streptophyta; class Magnoliopsida; order Fabales; family Fabaceae; genus Glycine; species Glycine tomentella. Next base: position 286,715 of record PYAF01002672.1, on the reverse strand, counting down.
CCAACACTTATTTCTCATGTGTTCTGAGGTTTCTCAAATCTGGTATGGGATCTTCAAATGGTTGGGAGTAGACATAGTGCTCCCCCAGGAGAGTAATCAACTTTATGATCAATTTGGCATGCTCATTTGTGGAAGGAAATTTCATAGATGGAAGCATTTGATTTGACACACCACATTTTGGTGTATGTGAAACACAAGGAACAACAATGCTTTTCAGGAAACACTTTTTGATGGGGCAAAACTCTTGGAAGACATCAAGATCACCTCATGGCAATGGTTCTTGTATAAGAGAAGGAACAAAATACTGAACTTCTTCTCTTCCAAGTACACTAACCCCTTGCTTTATTTGAATTCATATAGTTAGAAATTAATATAAGATACTTTTTGGTTTTATGATGAGATATTATTATGTACAGTGGGCAAATATTTTTTGGTCGTACATTCACATTTATACCTCTTTTACTCTCTTGCTGACTATTAATATAAGAAATTATACTTTGCCTTTTTAAATAAATACTAATTCCGTAATATTTTGTGAGTCAATTAGCATTTGTGGATTTTGTCATTTTGATTTGCCATTTTTGATGGTGTTATGCAAAAACCTTTCACTCTTGAGGAAAAATAAAACCACCTTTTGTCCGGAAATAATAAATATTCAATTTGCAACAGTGTGTCACAATTATAAGAGGTAGTTTATCAAAATTCAACGGTCAAAAAAGAAATATATGGAAACAAAATTACAAAAATTAAATAAACAAAACCAAATAGACAAATAAGACACATGAAAAAAAAATAGCCGTTACGAATAGGAGCCTGAAGTAACGTTCCAATTTTCTCTCCTCTTTCTCAACCCCTTTTCTTTCTATCATTGCACAACCACCACAATATTCAGTGACACGCCCTTTCTCTTTCTTTCTCCGATCGAAGCACCCCCATTTTCCGATGGCCGCCGTAGCATCATCTCCGACGCCACGTGGATCTCGATCCAAGGCTCAACAAGAACCATCCAAAAACATCGAGAATTTCGACCCCAACAAACAACAACAACAACAACAACAACAACAACAAAGCCCGGTTTCGAAACCCTCTTGTTCCTCTCCCTCTTCTTCCCCTCTCGTGAAATCAAAGAATCCTAATAAAGTCGACTATTTCTCCCCTAAGAACAAGATCCGGCAGAGAAAGTTCTTGGTGGCAAAGAAGAAGAAAGAGAAGAAGGCAGAAGAAGAGGGTTCGGGTGCTGCTGTTGACTCTTGCAAGTGCAAAGCAAGTGGTGCAAATGCAAACAAGAACAACAAGTGTGTGTGTGTGGCTTACAACAACCTAAGGAAGTCCCAGGAAGAGTTCTTCAAGAACAATGATGATGGTGTTGTTGATGATGGTGAAGAAGATGGTTTTGAGAGTGTGGTTGTTGAAGAAGAAAAAGGAGAATCATTATTGGGGAATGGTGAAGTGGGTGGTTTGGTTGTGAAGCGTAGGAGGGAGAGGTTGATGGAAGAGGCGAGGAAGAGTGTTCCCCAAAGTGGGTCTGGGAAAGTTATGCATTTGGTGAAGGCATTTGAGAAGCTTCTCTCTATTCCCAAAGCCAAGGAAGAAGAAGATGAGGAGGGATCTCAAGATCAAGAGAGGGATAATAACAAGATGGTAGGGAAATGGGCACTGCCAGGGTTGCAGCAGCAACAAGTTTCCGAGGTTTCATTTTTCCCACCAAACTGTGTCCTCACATCGCAAAACCTTGGCTTGGATCCTGGGGCATCGATTTCCTCTTCCTGGGATAGCAGCCGTGCAAGGTTTGGATTCACTTTGTAGAGAAAAAACAACAACTTTTTATCTGCTATTCTCTAATTTTGTTTCCATGAACAAAACTTACATACAATTACTTTTAATATTCTTAATTTTTAAGTATTGTTCTCTAGTTAGATTAGAATAAGAGTTTCAATAGCTAACTTATGTTAATAACATTAATGCAAATCTTCATTATACAAATTAGTGATGTGAAACACCAATTCTGATTGCAGAAGGACACCAACTAGAGTAGTGAGTACTTAAGAAATTGCATCTAAGTTTTGTTTTATTTAACATTATCAACCGAATAAACATTATCATCGGTATGGTTCTTGAGATAGTTTTTGTAAAAGTGGGCAAACTTACTAATGGATTGTGATTGAATTGTCAGTGCATAGAAACTATTTACTTTTTCTTTTAATTATAAGTTAAGTTGTTTTGAACATAGATTAAGATCCAAAACGCATTCATGTTTGATTTTCATTGATCCATTGGTAGTGTTAATTTCAGTGTTGTGTTAATGTTGCTAACTTTTTATGTTTTGCAGCGTGTCTAGCAGGACTTCTACTGGGGGTCGAAGAAGCAGGAAAAATGTAATACTTGAGTAAAAGTTGCTTTTTTATTAGATAAGTTCAGTCAGAATGGTCAATGGTTTAAAAAATGTTCATCAATCAGAGTATTGATTTTAATTGAATGATTTATTCCAGAGCCTGGAATCATCAAGTACTTTTGGGAGAAGAAGGTTGAACAAGAAGCAGCAGAAAGTCACTAGCCAGAAGCCATTCAAGCTAAGAACTGAGGTAATTGGTGGCAATTGAGCGGTTGATCGGTCATTTTCAAGTTCATTTTTTTATTTTATAATTATTTTTTCCATACAATTTGGATAGTAGCATTTTTAATGGAAAACTACTGCAGCAACGGGGCAAGTTAAAGGAAGAAGAATTTGTAAAGAAGATACAAGAGATGGCAGCAGTAGAAGAGAAGCAAAGGATACCTGTTGCACAGGGTCTTCCTTGGACAACAGATGAACCAGAGGTAAAGTTCATTTTGTTATGGATTGAAAGTCTTTTTTTATTCTGTTGCATACGTTTATGTTTGATTGTTTTTGTGTTCCAAAACTCATTAATCCAATGACATATTTTGTCCCATGTGGTTATGTTTGCAATTGCTATAATTGATTGCTACGCATTCTTTGGTGCTATTATTTCAGTGCTACTATGTTTTTGCTCCAAAACACAAAAACTCGTTTATCCAATGACAAATTTTGGTCTCGTGTGGTTATGTCTAGGATTACTATAATTGATTACTACATGGTATTCTTTAGTTCTACTGTTTCAGTGCTATTATGTTTTTTGTGCTCCAAAACTGAAAAACTCTTTAATTCAATGATATATTTGATCCCATGTGTTTATGTTTGCAAATATATAATTGATTACTAGGCATTCTTTGGTGCTACTATTTCGGTACTACTATGTTTGTGCTCCAAAACACTTAACTCATTAATCCAATGACATGTTTGGTCCCATGTGGTTACATGTTTGCAATTGCTATAATTAATTACTTGGCATTCTTTGGTGGTTGGTGATACTATTTCAGTGCTTGGTTAAACCTCCGGTGAAAGAAATCACAAGGCCTGTTGACCTAAAGCTTCACAGTGATGTGCGGGCATTAGATCGAGCTGAGTTTGACCATCAGGTGCCTCTTTCACATCTCATTCATCCTTTTTCTTTTTCTCATTATTGCTTTACATGTTTTTTCCTATTGTGTCTCGTACTGTGACATTGTTTTTCCTAGTTTTGCCCAAGTACGTGTATTTTAAGGTCCTAGGGACAATTTTAACAGCTGAATTCATACACTAATCAATCTCGATGGAGTGTTATCTTCTGGATACTTGCCAAGTTCAATTGAGTTATCTTTTTCTTTTTGTATACTTGTTGTACACGTTCTTTCCTATTACGCCTTGTATTGTGACATCGGTTTCTTAGGTTTTTGCCAAGGACTAGTCTCGTAAGGTCCTAGGGATAATTTTAACAGTTGAATTTGTGGACTAGTCATCTTTCATTTTTGGAAGAAGACATGTGGATTGTAGGAAATGGAAACAAAATTTTGATGATTGTTAAATCATGCAGGTGCAAGAAAAGTTGAGCTTAATAGAGCAATACAAACTGGAAAGGGAGAGACAACAGAAGGTGCACTGTTAATATCCCAGATATTCCTACTTTGATTTTTATTCCTGCTTCCTTTCATTAAATACGGATCTCCTGTATGTTACTCCAATGTAGTTGGCAGAAGAAGAAGAACTAAGAAGGTTGAGGAAGGAACTCGTACCAAAAGCACAACCCATGCCATATTTTGATAGACCTTTTATTCCAAGGAGGTAAGGACTGATTAACCAATAATCAGTGATTTAAAGTTTTGCTTCTCTTTTATAGAATAGAATGGCTGTCTCATATAAGTTTTTTTTGTATACTCAAAGGTCAATGAAGAGTCCAACTATACCTAGAGAACCCAAGTTTCATAATCATAAGAAGATCAAATGCAGCTTATCATCATGGAACGATATAAGCCCCTACTCCTCCTCCTGCCTTAACTAAGTTCCAAAGCTTATTTGTTGATGTGAACTGTGAAGTGAATAATATTCTTTCATCCCCTTACCAGCCCGTTCTCTGAATAATCTTCAGTTTTGTATGCAGGCAACAAATTTAGTTGCACATTCTTTCTTCTCTCTCTCTTTCTTTTTTTGGCTTTTGGTCTTTTGTGTACAGTGTTTGAAAGATAACCTGAGCTATTGATATTGTCTTCCAAAGAACCATCAATTCACAGTGAACTAATTTAATTGCAAATTCTTCTCTTTTTGGCTTTGGTTTGTTAAGTGTTTAAAATGATTGAAGAGTATTTCCCAAAGAATCGTCAATAATCAACAAAAGAGGGAACTTGGATATAAGTGTGTAGTTGTGGAGTCAATTTTTCATAAAAATGAAAAAAAAAAAAAACAGTATAGCAGCAAGAGGAAAATAAAACCAGAAAGAAAAACCAAAGTAGAACAACAGAAAATATATATCCTTATGAATTTCTGCGTAACAAAAGCGAAACCATAGTTATATATCATGCAGGCCCAAATCAAAACTTACATAATGGTCTCATTCTTCATTTCCACTTGCATGGATAACAACTTAGTTTTAAAGACATTTTGTTGATATTCGAAATGGCCTTTAGTACATTTTGATGATATACTAGGATTTTGAAAAAATTGGAAGTACAAGCAAAAAGTGTTCTGAAATACACACAAATATTGTAGTATGTTTAGCACGACCAGGTAGTCTTTGATGAGAAAATATTCAAGCAGAGTATCCTTGAACACGTGTTGAGCAAACTTCGGTGACATTTGCAAGGATGAATCTGATGCTCAAATCAGTTTATGCTGGATTAAGAACTGCGACTGCCTCATTGATATCGTACAAAAGTTGTTATCACTGACAAGTAACAACATTTGGGTCATGATCGGTACAAATTAATTGGGTCAACTCACAGGCTTATTTTCCTATGATGGCCAACTCCTAAAGTGAAGTCCATAACACACTATATTTTAGAGTGTCTATCAGTATAAACTTTAACGGCATTTGTCATCGCCACATTTGAAATGTTCTTAAATATGCCAAATCTATTAGCAATTGTCGATGAATTTGTCTATAATGAAGTGATCTCTTTTCTAAGTATGTTGCAAAATTATGATAATGATCCATAGTTTTTTTAGTGGCTGAGATACATATATAATATATTATGCACTTCATTTTATCAGTGTGCCAAATGCGTGTTAGGCGATGCATAATGTGAATTGAGACTCGAGTACTTTAAATGTCTACTCTATATATCCTTTTGTGTGATTCTTGTTGTTTGAACGAATAATTTTCTCTTTTTTTATTGTGGCATTCATATGGTTTTTACAAACATAACACTATCTGATTGTTATGTAAGAAAAATACAATATTTTTTTATTCTAATAAAAGTTGCAAAATTTTCTATTTTATCCCTTTTTTCTTTTCACTTCACAATAAATGCATATACAAATTTATTAAAGATTAAGATATAAGTAAAGACATAATTTGTAACGTCTCTTTTTGCTCTCTCGTGCTTGATTGATTTTAGATGAAATCTCGTGTCCACTTTGTATTAGAATTATCTTAGTTATAAATTTCATAAAAATTTCTTTTCGCTTTGCTTGCAAATTCTATTAGTCGTTTATATCATGAACGAATTCTCTCTCCACGGTTTAATTATAATAAAATTCAGCAATAAGTTAGAGTATAATACAGTCCATATTACAGGCCCATTAATAAACAGTCCACATACATCTCATAAGCAAAATAAAAATTACAACATCTTTGTCACACCTTTAACTCAACATCTATGCACATCTTCAATTCATCATCCATGCTCGGCTACTACTGTTCATCTGCTCGCCCAAATAAATTGGGGTTATCACAGGTGTCAACCACAGACACAAAATATGGTAAGTTTATGACAAATACAGTTTGAATAAAACATTCATACAAAATATATACGCAGATGGTTATCATAATATTTATAAAATAACAAACACGGATGATTCACCCACAGATTAATTCACATCATCTACGCAGCACACGAATTAAGTCATATTATCTATTTAACACACAACGTACTCATCAGATAATGCATATAATGCATGCTCATCTTCTTTATATGATGCATGACTGAGATCTCAGGTTCTCA
>PYAF01002672.1:254474-280081 GCA_007407185.1 Glycine tomentella | reverse complement strand
CCTTGTTTTCTTATCATTGGCTAGTGAATATTGTCCATCCAAGTGTCCAATTTCCACATTCTTCTTCATTCTTCTCCTTGGTTCTTTCAGTTTCACGTGGATTTGCTAGGCTTCTAGGAAATTTTCACCAATTTTCTTCCTTTTACATGTAGTAGCCAATATTTAAAGATTTCTTGAAAACCCGTTTCTGTAAAATAAGAATTCCGGGTTCGTTAACCGTTGGATCTTCTTGAAATTTTAAAGGCATACTCCTATCCCACATATCTAACTCTTGACCGTTGGGATCTTTGAAATAATGCTTATAAATGTCTACGTGTCTAAAATGAGCTAAGAGGAAGTTTTCTTCAAAAAAATCTTCTTAATTCATTATTACCTTACTTTACAATTGGACCAATGGCTATTCTTTAAGCCTCTTAATCATTCATGTGGCTATTCTTGCATTTTATTAAAGCTTTTCTCCATTGATTTTGTATCATACGGCCAAGGCTTAAAGTTAGGGAACCAAATCGAAAATCTTTCCTTTTATTTTATGTAATAGCAATTTTCTAAGTTCTTATTAGTCCAATTTGTTTTTAATTAGTAAAATTACTAAACTCACTTATTTAGGAAACCTATTCCCATAATTAAGAAAAAACTCCATAGATTATGTCCATCCTTCTCTTATAATTTTCTAATGTCCGAGTTAATCTAGATTAAGTTCTTTTCCAAAATATTTACCAAGATTCCTAGAAATTACCATTTATGGTTCTCTGCCACCAACCATGTTGATAATTTGTTAACTAAAAGCATTTTATCCATTACTGAAGTTTCCACAAATTTCTCAAGTCATCTTGATCATTTTTTTTTACCTAAAGGGTATTTTGGTAATTTTACCACTTACCTAGGGGTATAATCGTCATTTCAAAAAAATATTCAGAGTATCTCTGTAATTGTCACCCTAAAGGTATTCTTGGACATTCAAGGGTATTTATAAAATTTTCCTCCTTAGGATCTCTTGCTAAAATACCTAGGGATATTTTGGTCATTTTTAAAGTGTCCAGGGGTATTTTTGTCATTTTGCCCTAAATTTTTCTACTGCCTCTCATAAACATTTTATTCTAGTAATTAACTATAATTCCCAAAATTTTGGGGTGTTACATAATTGATAAAAGAATAATTAATATGATCTTAAATTTTGCAAACTACATATTTATAAGAATTTTTTTTTCTAAAGTCAGACAATTAAAAAGGTATGGAGGGACTATATGTTAAATAGTATCTCATATTATAGAGTCTATTCATCATATAATGCACCATAGAGCTCGTCCTTCTTAAAACATTATGAAACATATTAGATTGATTTAACATGTTAATGTCATTATTTGAATTTGTAATATATAAAAATGTATGCCAAATCCATAAATGTTGTAACGTCACTATATCAAACATGATTGTCAAGTTGACATTATCACCTCGAGAAAACTAACCTTCAAAGCTACAAGACAATTTTTCCATTATTGATGCGTGTAATGTATGAAACCTAACATACTAGGTCTCCTCCATTTTGTAATAGTATTCAATGTCATTATTGTTTGATCTATTCAAGTACTCAGTTTCAAAAGGATTCACACCCTTGACAAATCTTTCAAAGCATTATAGTGGAGTGCTTTCATCAAATCGAACATAGTTATCCACATTATTAGCACGTGACACATACATCAATATACACTTAACGACATTGCATTTCGACAACAATGGAAGAATCATTTTACTAATCACATTGACCTTCATTTTGAAAATACTCACCATATTTGCTAAGAGTTTATACAATTTGAAGGAACAAGTGTTTTCACATTTGACATCTTTGTCGAAATTGAGCTTATATGAATACTAGATTTTCAGAGAAATGATCGATGAACAATCAATTATGTGGTTTTATCACTATTTGAGTACATGAATGCTTAGTGGAGATGTCATGTTGTTGCAACCAAAGTTATCAAACTCGAGAGTGTATGTAGACTCATGAGAACTCCAAAGACTCGACTCGTAAACTCGTAAGAGTTTACTTATATAAAAATAATAACATAATACTTATAAATAACATACTAATTAAACATTTTAATAACATAATAAAGCAAAATAGTAAATTATAAATTGGACAATACTTAAATAACCAAGTCTAGTAATGCATCACAACTAGATAATAACTTGCAAATGTGATAATAGTGATAGATCATTCCCATTAAGGGTTTGATGTTGTTAGAGATAAAAGATTCTTTGATTCAAGAATAACACCCCAATGTAGGTATGTTCAATCTTAAATGAATTAAAAACTATCCAAAATGACTAATGTTTTAGTCTAATTTTTTAAACTTATTGACTCCCTAACTTGTTAGTAAACTCGAGAGTCTAACAAATTTGTATATAGTTTACTTATAGTCTATCTAACGTTTACTAAAAAAGAATTTATACATCAGTCAATTTTTAGATGATAAATAAACTTGCATATTAACAAATTAACTTAAAAATTTCATAATGATAATGACTGTTTTTGCCTCTTTATTATTAATTTAATGCATTCTTTACCATTGTCCATAATTTTTGCTTCTATGATTTGTCACTTGAGTATACCGTAAAAAAGCATTTGGATCCCTTAAATGTATGATAATGAAGAAAATAAGAGAAGATTTATTGAGTGGGCGTAGCAACATGGATAACTCTGAAATGAAAACCTACCTCTAAAGATCCTAAATGATTATCGAAATTCTCTTACAACAAATTTAAATTGTAAATTACCTTTTGCTAAAAGTAAAAGCAATGCATTATTGGATAGATTAGTTTTTGTTTTTATTTTTATTTTTTTTATAATAGTGGATAGACTAACTAATTTTTGGATTAAGGACGTGGCACATCAAGGGGACTTTTATCATTTTTCATACAATTAAAATTTTGGTATTATTTATTAAAAACAAAAAAAAGAACTATACCATAATTTTAAAAAATAGTTTTATTTATTTATTTGATACATTATTAATTCATTACAAAGTATCTTAAAATACAATTTTTTAAAATAATTATTATAAAATTATAATTTTCATCATATATTGAACAATAATATAATTTTTTTTAAGGATCACAAAATGAGCTTGTCCTAGCGGGCCATTCCATTTAGCCCACTCAAAAAGTGGAACAAATTAGCATTACTAGTCCACTTTACAATGTGAACCAGCTCGGTACTCCCTATTTTTTTGGTGGGCTAAAGTCAGTCCGAATCCGTTTTTGGTAAACTAATCTACTTTGTCATTCATAACTTAGATTAGGGATGATAAAATGGATTTGTTCCGACGGATCAGCCCATTTAACCCACTTAAAAAAGTGGAACGAGCTAGTATTGCTAACCCACTTTGCAAGGTGGACCAGCCCGACCCATCCCATTTTTTGGTGGATTAGGGTCAACTCGACCCATTTTTTTTGGACTGATCCACTTTGTCACTCCTAACATTTTTTATACATTATATTTATTTTAATTAGCTCACATAAAAAATCAATTTTAATTAAATTAAATTAAATTAAATTAAAAAAGAAAGGTATAGTTTGAATTTTATCAAATTATTTTATGAGACAAGACAACAAATGCCAAAGAAGTGTTGTTCCAAGTTGGTTGAAACTGACGTTGATGTGCTCATTGTTATCATCGAAGCCACAGTGTTAAAACCACAGTGTTCCTCCTCTGTACTCTCCATCATCCCTCTTGCATAGCATTGCACTGTTACCCTTTTTCTCTTCTCACATCGTCATTCACACACACTCTTCTCTTCGATCTCATCGCCTTCACAAACCCTTATATTTACACCGGCCCACTTTCCCATTTGCACCATTTCGTTCAGATCATAGCGCCGTTCGAGCTCAGAAACCGGAAAATTCGGTTTTTGATTCGTGAGGTTTGTTCCAAATGGCGTCATTCACGATCCCTTGCCCTAAGTGCGTTGTTGTTCCTTTTGCTCATTTGGGACTGAACTCTCAGACCCAGCAACGGAGCGCGTTGGGGTTGAAGAAATCGCTCTCATTTGGATCTTTGAGTAGTGATTCGGCGCCAAATGGGATTCAGGTGCGTATATTTTTTTTTTTTTTTGGGAAATGTGAATCTGGTTTTGAAGTTTGGATTAATAATACCATGTTGATTTGTTCAGATTTTGGACGGTGGTGATGCCACTGTGCGTCATTGATTGTTCGTGTGTGTGCTTGTGTAATTGTGTTTTGAGGTTTTAATTGTTTCATGAATAAGCTAGAAGAGGGTTGCTCCAGAATGCTCAATTTGCCCTTTTTACCTTTGTTTTTCTTGGAGGTTAGATAGTGATGGGGAAACAATGGAATTCAGGTTTATTGGCTGAATTTAGAAATTTGGGTGTCATTTCGTGAACTTATTTCTTGTTTTAGTATATTGGTTAAGCTGTTGTCTATGCTCTTACTTCAATTATCATTCTATTATTTTCAGCATAAATTAGTGATAACCAATAACCAAATCCCTATCACTGTCTTTTCTGTGTTGAGTGTCCTTTGCTTTTTGGGTTAAAAACAAAAACAAAGGGGAGCCTTTTGTTCCTTTAAGTCCTATTTAATTTGAAGCTTTGTTCAACAACTCACACTTTGCAATTGACACATATTTTGATGTATGGAAACGTAGAGTTTCATCCCTGTCTTTTACTGCACTTCTTGCACAGTGAAGAAATCATTAGTATTTTGTTTTATTCAAAACAATCTACAGCTCAATGTTTGATCAATTGACAAGTGTTACCTTTGGTACATTTTATGGGGTCCTTTTCCCTCTTGTTTCTCAATGCTCGTGATGGAATAGGTTGAGCTTCTATTTGGATAAACTTGTCGTTAAGTAACTTTACAGAAACTCTTAATTTAACTTCTTCAAAAGCTGAGGTGCACAAGTTAATTTTAGTTTATGGGAAAAGTTCAATTTATTTTGCCTTCTTATTCTCTTCTCTTATAAGTGCTGATACTAAAGTTTATCCAAACAGGGCCTGAATCTTGTAAAATTTCTGTGACATTAAAATTTAGTGCTGAGCATAAGACCCTCTTGCATATGAAACTCCAAACTACAGTCATAGAGAATCATTGTGATCAATGTTTTGTTGAGTGTTATTGTGTTGTCAATATTTGCTGCCATATGGGAATATTTCTATCATGAAGCTTGGTATTGGGTTTACATTCAGCTTCGGCTTTATGGTTTACAGTTCCTAGTAATTTTTATGGTTAAATAAGTAATGTTTCTATACATTTCATTTCCTCACATGGTGATGACACATTTTCAGCATGTTATAGTCAGAAGTAGTGCATTATTTGTTGTTCTGAATGCTAATATTAATAAACTTGTGTCAGAAGCTTTGCAGCTATATTTTTCTTCCTGATTGTTTATATGTTTCATTGTTATTGTCATGTCCTGCAGTGCCTTAACAAGAAGCAATCTTCTGTCTGGAAGCTTCAAGCACAACCAAAAGAGGTCAGTTCACATTGAGTATTACTTTTGAAGAAAATGGTCGTCAGAGTTCTCTAGTCCTTCTGAGAAAATTAGTTCTTGATAAGGTTAAATTAACAATTACCATAAATTACCTTGCTCTGTGTGTCCTAGGCTGTTACTGTTGAAAATTCTGCACCTGTACATGTCAATGGACCTAAAATTGCTCCACCAGAAGAGAAGGATGACCATAATGGAAAACCCTCTGGTCCAAGCACTTCTGCTGGTGCATCTTCAATTTCTGCATTTATGAACCAAGTTTCAGATCTTGTTAAGTAAGACTAAGCCGCTGTGCTTTTCATAAACTTGTTTTTTTTTCTTCTTCTTTTTTTTTTTTTTTTTTTTTTTTTTTTTTTAAATTCTTATATCTACATTAGTATATGAAACGTTTCTATATATTATACTAAATATTATTTTTCTGGGCAGACTTGTGGACTCTAGAGATATTATGGAGCTGCAACTTAAGCAAGCAAACTGTGAACTCGTGATAAGAAAGAAGGAAGCTTTGCAGCCTCCACCAGCTACATTTGTAGCTCCAGTGTCACAACCATTTCCATATCCCACAAATTCTCTGCCAGCAGCACCACCTCCAGTTGCTACTTCTGCTCCTGCAAGTCCTCCACCTTCAAAAGCATCTCCTGCCTTACCTCCTGCAAAAGCAAGCAAATCATCTCATCCACCGCTGAAATGTCCAATGGCAGGAACCTTTTATCGAAGTTCAGCACCTGGCGAACCTCCATTTGTCAAGGTATGTATAAGTATAAGTATTACTGTATATGCACATGTAATTTAAATAGTGAACTTTTTTTGAGGTGTTGATTTAAAAATCATTCTACAGGGTACATACTGCTAATCATTACCATGTTTGTCAAATAAATTAATGGATAATATTAGGGCTGTGTATTTGATAGCATTTTTGTTTTTAGAATTATTTTATTAAATATTTTTTCGAAAATGAGATAATAAATTAATGGTAAGAGTAAGTTAAGAAGATGAGATAATGTAAGGAAGAAAATGAGTAAGAGAATTGAAAGTAGAAAACCAAAACAACTTAAAATTGTTCTGGTTATTTTATTTTAAAAACTGAAAGAGATATTATTACTTTTCAAACAGAAAATAGTTTTCTAGAATAGGAAACAAATAAAGTCTTATTCTTCTGTCACTGTTTGTGTTTCAGGTGGGAGATAAAGTGCAGAAGGGACAAGTCATTTGCATTATTGAGGCTATGAAACTAATGAATGAAATTGAAGTATGTATATTGTTCTTTCTGTGCTACTTTTTTTTAATGTTTTTCTGCTTTCTTTCTCCTTTTACTAATATTACTCTCTTATTATTGTGGACTATAGTCATATATAGTAAAATACATAAATCCATATAAAAGGTCCCCTCATTATAGCACACACCAAAAACACAGGCCTATAAAAACTGTATGCACAGTGCACACTATTTCTGTTTCTTACATATTTCCATCTTATTCAACTGCATTAGCTCTAGTTATTTATTTAACCAATAAAAAAATTGTAATAACTTGGTTCTCTTTCATGTCTTTCCAGGCTGATCAATCTGGAACAGTAGCTGAGGTATTAGCAGAGGATGGGAAACCAGTCAGTGTAGACACGGTACTCTCTCTTTCTTTCCCTCTCTCCATTCAAAGTTTTTGCATAATTTCTCTAACTGAATGCTTGTGCTTCTTGCAGCCTCTTTTTGTAATTGTACCATGAAGTATGAGAAGGACCTTTGGCTTTGATGGGAATCTCCCGTGTTGGATAACATGCTACAAGATTAGTACAATGGCACAAGTGTGTCATTATTCGAATTTCTTATGCGAAAATGTTTGTCCCATTTTAGAAAGTCTTTTTCTTTTCTTTTTTCTTTTCTTTTTAAAGACTTATAAGACATAAAAGCATTATAAGAAGGAATATTGGAATTTGTAGTTCGAAACAGTTTTGGGATTTGTAGTGTAAAAGTTTTATGCATTTGGTTTCTCAAGGATGAACCTGCTGTTTGGTTTTACAATAATTTGTTATGACATGTTTATATGGGGTGAAGGATGAATGATAATTAAAATAAGATTTAATTACTCATTTGATTCCGATATCTGAATAATCTGTATGTCTTAGTCTTTATACTTAAAGTTTGATCGATTTAGTTCTTATAAATACATCTTTTAATTCATTTTAGTCATTTTATCTAAAATTGTAGGAGCGGATTAAAAAAATACATGTATAAACACTAAAATGAGTTAAAAGGTGTACATGCAGGAATTAAAATGAGAAATTTCTAAGTGTAGGAATTAAAACAATAATTTATATTAAAATATTCTGTATCATTATATAATCCATAATAACCTATAACTAATCATTTAAATTGATTTTAAACTATTTTAAAATAATTTTGATCTTTAATTTCCTTTTAAACCTTAATTAATGTTATAGAGCCAAATTAATTAATTATATTCTCACCTAATTAATAAAAATTTCACTCAATTAATGAATTCCCACTAATTTCTCACCCAATTAATTGATTTCTTACTCAATTAATTAATTTTTGCAAGAAAATTTCTTTAGTCTACTCCCGTCTCTCGTAATCCAAACAGGCAAATATACAATCTCCCACTCGTATTTTTAATTTTAATTTCTCACTTTTTTTTTTTCCTATAAGCAAATTCCGGACCTAGGACCCACTTTTTTAATGCATGTTTGATTTGACGTTTAAGAATTGATTTTATATTTAAAATTAATTTTAAATACGCTTTTACATATTTGATTTTAACTTTAGAGAATAATTCAGAAATAATTAAAAATCCAAAAGTGATTATAATTTAAAACAACTTTAAATAACTTTTGTATCTAAAATTTTATATTAAATTTTGCTTCTAACTTTGGTTTATAAGAAAATATTCAGACATAATTTAGATCACTTCAAAATCAATCTTACAAAATCAAATTAATTTTACCAATTTTCATCTAAACATACTTAATTTTTTTTATCCAACTGAATTTAACATTAATCTCACGACACGTACTCCTCTTTTCTCCCACTATCAGGAAACGTTTTTTTTCTTAAATCCTCTTTCTTCTACCTTCGGTTTCTCCATCTCCACCTTTCTCCTTCACGAATAACTCGCGATTTTTCTCCTTTTTTAGTGGTTAGATTGACAATTACAAGTCAATAAATTGATAAAGAAAAGGGAGATAATTTAGGGGAAAAGGAAAATAAGTTAAGAAGAAATAAATATCCATCAATTAGTTAATTTGAAATAAAATTTAAAGAAATTATCATAAATAATAAAATTTGATTTTTAATCAGGAATATAATAAATACAATTATTTCGTAGAAAATAAAATAAAAATTGATATATATATATATATATATATATCTTATATAACATACCAAGTAAATATAATAAAACTGATTATGAGAATCTAATCTCTATTTTAATATCTCAATTAAAAAAAGTATGAATCTCCTTTGGAAAGAAATATTTTTTAAGGTGTGATTTGATTTGATTTTATGATTTTTTTTAAGTATAAAAGTTCACAGGATATAAATCATTTTAATATTTTAATATAGACCAATTAATGTAAGTTAATTAATGACTTATTGGATGAATTTGTAACTCACTGGTGTAGTACTTCGACCCAATCATTCACCTGTCTGAGTATTATTACATTTGTTAAAGTAATTTTTTTGGTTTAACTAAAGTATATGAAATTTTTTATTTAACATCCAACTAATCCTCTTCTATCGCGATGATCCATTTCGAGATAAAACGATATCTCCAGTTACAACTTTAGGTCCAAGTCAGATCAAACTCAAAACCTTAATTAAAGGACTCAAATGTTAATCACTTATATTAACAACTTTTGCTATTGGTTAAAGTAATTAATATGAAAGTATTAGTACTCAAATTTTAGAAAGAAGAAAATTTTAATATAAAAATAGAAAATAATCAAAGGTGAGAATGGTAAACTAGAAAGAGAAAGAACTCTGAAAGTTGAAGGAAAATTTCAAAAGATACGTTACATCTACGAATTTGAAGATATGTTATATTTTTATGAAAAGGAAAAATATTAAACATCGAATAATTAAATGATTAAGTTTTAATTTCTTTTGGTACAAAAGCTAAGTTATAAAACCATCACTTTTCACTAATAATGGTTAATTAGTTTAAGTGGCTAGAGTTTGAATTTCTAAGGCTTGTTAGGAGGGGATGATTTACCTTTCAGTGCCAGCAAATTCTTCGGAGGAATTTAAAAATCCTAGTAATCGATTGGAATATTCATTTGCAACCATATGCGCAACAAAGAAAAAGTAAGTGACCAGTCAAGATACTCTTTTTGTAAGCAAATGCTCAACAAAAAAACCTTCACTTTCTTCCACTTTTAGATTTAAGTTAAGGCCATCGTTTTCTGGTGAATTTCCATTTCCACATATGAGCATTGCGATTCAGCAGGAATAGTTAATGTATGCTTTCAAAATAAATATATAAATCTCAAAAATAAAGAAATAGTTTTACAATCACAATTCATTAATGAGTTTTCATGCAAATCTTTTTCTACTATATTTATCGCTGTCCTACCATGAATGAATTATTTATAGAAAAAAAAAGTTACCTTATCGGTTATTAAAGTCATTGTGACCAAATATTAAGAATTAAATGTTCATATTAATTTGTTTTGATATTCCTTAATTGGGAGCAGCATAAAGCCTTGGCAACTAGCAAGTAGCACTACTCCCCCACCTTTAAATACCACCCTTTTTCTATCAACAAATTTTAAGTTTCTCTTTGTCCTTAAGCTTTTTAGTCAATAGTCATGGTCATGGCTAGGTCTCACTGTTTGTTTCCTTTGGCCTTTTTAATGGTTCTCTTTGTAACAGCCTTGGCACATGGTCGAAGAAGGGGATGGCATCTAGCCCATGCAACTTTCTATGGTGACATGCAAGGTGGAGACACCATGCGTAAGTATAAAACTCCCCTTTACTAGTACTACTCTATCTAAATAGAATCACGATCATTCTCATTTTCATGATTAATCATATTCTAGGATTGTGTTTATCCGCATTTCTTATTTTCCAGAATTGAATTTGTTACTACATTTAATTAATTGGTTCATTTTTTTTCCCTTTCTTTCGATTTTTTTATGATGTAACTAATGTAAGAGGTTAAAATACAAAAACGGAATTGTTTGCAATAAGAGGCGGAGCTTAATTAGTTATGACATAGCGTTAATCTTCTCTTAACCCCCTCCATATTTTCTTAAAATTGTATGTATGTATGTGGAGTGTATTAATATTTTTTTTTCTTATTGTGAAAAATATTCATTATTAATATAGATCATTAAATCATAATTAAATGATTATGATCAAAAGAAAAATGTACATTATTCTTAACTTATTATATGATCACTAGCTTTTAAACTTGACCATCCATCGAAGGTCCAAATTTATAGTTGTAATTTCTTGTAATAAGAAAAGTTCTTGCTTTATACGTTCATGTGTATGAATATAATCATTAACAGCTATTTATACTTAGTCAACATTAATAACTATTTTGTAATGAGTATTCTTTAAAGGCATTTATTCCTCAATTATTATGATTTTAAGATTATAAATATTAAAGATTGGTTTAAAATAAAATTGTATTATTTAATAAGAAAATAGTCTATGCACCTAATTAGAAACCATAATGTATAATAAATTTATCGACTTTAAAAAGAATATTTAAAAACCACACCTACCATAATTTGTGTAAAATAATACATAACCATTAAATTATTATTTAATTCAATTTTTTTAATATAACATGCAGAGGGTGCTTGTGGTTATGGTGATCTCTACCAGCAAGGATATGGGCTTGAAACCACAGCCCTAAGCACAGCTCTATTCAACAATGGCCTCACATGTGGTGCATGTTTTGAGATCATGTGTGTGAACTCCCCCCAATGGTGCATTCCCAATGCAGGCCCAATCAAAGTGACCGCAACAAATTTCTGCCCCCCCAATTACAACCCCCCTAATTTCGACCATTGGTGCAACCCTCCACAAGAGCACTTCGACTTGTCCATGAAAATGTTCACCAAAATTGCCATATACAAAGCAGGGATCATCCCAGTCATGTATCGCCGTGTCCCATGCAACAAAAGTGGGGGTGTCAAGTTTGAGATGAAAGGGAACCCTTATTGGTTGTTGGTTTTGTTATACAATGTTGGCAATGCTGGTGATGTTACTCAAGTGAGCATCAAAGGGTCTTCAAACACTGGCTGGCAATCTATGTCACGTGTATGGGGACAAAATTGGGTTACTGGGTCTAATTTGGTAGGACAAGCCTTGTCATTTCAGGTCACTACTAGTGATGGAAAAATGTTGGAGTTTGATAATGTAGCCCCTTCCAATTGGCAATTTGGACAGAGCTACGAGACCTACCAAAATTTTTAGATGCATTGATGAATTTTGCCGCAAAACTACCAGAGTTAGAGGTGTCTTACCATTTCGATACCCTCCTAGTGTCTCATTCAAGCCTTTGTTTGAGGGAAGTGCATTTTAGATAATAATAAAGTACTTCGATACCCTCCTAGTGTCTCATTCAAGCCTTGTTTGAGGGAATTGCATTTTAGAGAATAAAGTACCATAATAACCATTAATTATAAAATCAGTGCCTGAGATTGTAATTAATTTTAGTTTTCTTGTATTTGTATTCGATTTTAATTAGAACATTTCAAAAAAACATTGATTTTCTAGGCAACAATCATGAAGTTGGAATAAAGTTGACTTGTCCCAAATATTATCGGATTTTAATCAAGTTGGAATTAAGTTTCTTTATAAGGACATAGTAAGCCTGTCCCAATCTCTAAGAAAGAGGAACATCATAAAAATATATAATTAAATTGTACTACAATTTTTGGTTTACATGTAATAAGTTAAAAGGTTAATATAATTACCTGAAATATTTTATCTTCGACATTAGTATACACCAAAAATCAAAGGTAGCCCAATCCAAGGTGCGCCGACAGAAATCACATTATAATGTGCTGGTGTACAAGCATTAAACAAAGGCTTTTATTGATGATAATAGATGATACAAGTATTTACATACTCCAAACACACGAGTTATTAACACCAAATTACGCAAATTATTGGTGCTGATAATAAGATGGTAAGCTTTGTAATGCACCCCGTATCAACAAATAAGTTGAACATAAAATCACCATGTCCAATTACTTTTTGTTGTAATGATGGGGCATCACACTTTTCTTGAACATTTACTTCCAGTCAAGCATATCCAACAGCCACAAGACTTCTTCCTTAGAATTTGCTACATCACAGAAATCCATTTGGATCCCAAATACATCCATGAGATCTTCATTTCTATCTTCCATGAATAGCAAAGAGATCCATGCACGGATGCCAGACAAAAAAGGGTAGCCAGGGGATATGTCTAGGTAATCAAAAGCCAAGGCTCTATATGATGAACGATCGATATAATCAAACATGGACTTGTTTATTACACGAGCAACCTTATTTGAATCCTTCCTCCCAACCATCACAGAGACACTAACATTCTGGTTTTGTCCTGAAGGGATAGTGAACCTAGGTTCCACGGGAAAAGTCATCTTGTATTCAGAACCTTCCAAATGAAATTTGAGCATGTCACAAACTCCAGATGCTGGAGCTTTAAAACCTGCTTGAAGGACAGAGCCAGGCACCACTTCCGAGAAGAGTAATGTGTTTTCCGCCCAAATGTCAATGAAGAACTCCAAATCATCAAAAGAAATTCTTGGAGGGAGAAGGGTTCTACGGTGCTGGCGTTTATGAAAGGTTTTGTAAAATTTGTAGTAGGTTAAAGTAGAAGGATTAGGTCGCTTGCAGATCGAAGGCCATCTCTTGGCACACAGACATTTCCAAAGGAAATCATCGCTAGCTATGTCTTTCCACTGCTTACCAACAGCCATACAAGAAGCAAGATCAACACCGTCTAGGAAAGGGAAAACAGCCTTCAGAACTTCTTCAGATGCCATTGCTAGTTCCAAGTAGCAATAAAAAATTGAATATATTATTGATCACACACTGCAATGAAAAACCAAAAATGTATAAATCTTGAGTTTTTCAAGAAAAATGAAATAGAAGATGTGAAAAGAAATTTATCAAGCCCTTTCAAAAGCAGGACTCAACATAAACACTTTGCTAATAAAACATAATTTCCACATCAAATAGAATTCATAATAATTCTCGATTAGCAGCACATTGAAATGCATAAAAATCAATACACACACACATATTAACAGAATTTCCTCTTAATGCAATTTAGGTTGGAAAATTTGAATTTTCAAAATGATTCAGTCTATATCAAGGCACCAAAGCAAACCAAATATTTCTCAATCCACATAACAATTACCCCTCCTTCTTTCAAAGTTCCGAAGGAAGAGTTTGGCAGATTAGAAGAAGAAAAAAATTGAACTGTTTTACGTTAATGCTGGTTTCACAAATCTATAACATTTGTGCAGGATTCATGTTGAACTAGTCCCTGACCTGAACACTAAAAAAGTATGAAGTGGTTTTTTTTTTTTTTTTTTTTGTCCTTTCAAAAAAAGAGTATTATGAAACAGGTAACAATTTAAAACTAACTCAACTGTCGTCCCTCCTCAGCCAGCCACCCAAATCCTATACCTAATATTGAGGGACAGGATCTCATTTCTCCACAGGTAATGAGAATTTATTAGTTAGAAATATTAAGGACTCAAACAAAATTCTTTCCTATCACCAAGAAAGGAAAAAAAAAAAATGGATGCTTTCTGCATAAAAATGTTCATGTCTTTGGCTATACTCATCCTCACAAACTTCATGATAATGCAAGAATAAAATGAACAAATAAATAGATACAGAATTTAGAGATTAAGCATACAAAAGGACAAACAACAATTAACTCTTGCAACATCCATCATAAAATTGTAATACATGACTGCTATTGAATCCTTGAAAAGATTCTGCTCCTTCAGTATATAAAATCTATCCAAAATGTTCTTTCCAGATACAAGGTGTTCAGGTGGAAAACAGAGGTTGAAAAATAATTAGCAACCAAAAAACGAATATATTGTATATTGGATTAACATGAAATCTGCAATCTGAACATGCTGATTTAAAAGTGGAAAATATATTTGCAAGTTTTTTTTTCCTACATTTTTTTGGCTTTTTCCTCTTCGTTTAAGCAACTTCAAAAGCTTTCAGACAATGTAATCAACGACAATTTCTTACAGTTTTGGGTCCTTCGTCATACACCAAAAAAAAGAAATAAAGTTTCAATTACATCAATTAACACGGCACGCATGAAAGAAAAAAAAGGAGTTGAAATTATAAAAGTAAACCTAGTAGTTTACAAGGTATATCTCTAGCAATGAGAAGTCGAGTTAGAAGGAAAAATGAAGAAACCACGATGTGTAAACGAAACGATTAGAACGCTAAATCAAGTCAACGAAGACGAAAAACCTAAGAATTGAACGAAAAATATTGAAGCGTGGGGTCGGGGATAAATAGTTACCGGTGAGAGGTGCGATTGATGGTGGCGCGTGACGCTCGGCGGAGGATGAGTGGCGAGGGAACGAGATCTGATCCTGGAACCAAAGAAAGAAGACACGATAAGGGAAGGTGAAGGGAAAAGGTCTGAATAAAAATAGAGAATGAATTTCGGAATGTGTGAAAATGATAAAGGCCCAACAACTTTAGGCCCAAAGTCTAATGACCCATTCAACCTGATCTAACCCTAGAAAAATTATTGGACAGTTGTTGTTGTTGCCACTCTTTGTTTTCTCCTATTTCACCCCCTAAATATTTTTTGAACGCCCAGGTTACATTTCTTTTCTACTCTCTCTAAACCCTCCTTATTTAACACCCCCCCCCCCCCTTTTTTTAAGTTTATCATTTATTTCTGTAATCACACACACTTGCCCAAACTCATTATTTGCTTCCAGGTCTTCACCATACACCTTCATCACTTTCTTCATTTGTTTTGGTTCTTTTTTCTCACAACACTCTTTTGCATCTCATTCAACATTTGAAGGGAGTTGGAAAAAGAATGATTGAAACAAGATAGATTTTGCTTTATTTGATTGTAAACCAATAAAATAGGAACTCCACATATATGCTCAATCACAACTCATGTTATTATGAACTCGACCTTAACATGAACAAATGGTTCAATCCTTATCTCTCTCCTCCCTCTCCTCCGTGTGCGTCGTGCGCTCCCATCAACCCAAATCAGATGCATCGCACCCATCCCGCACCATCGGAAATGTGTTGCCACATCATCGCGACACCCTACCTCTCTGATCATCACTATCTTTACCTTGCACCACCAGAACCGCACCACCACCCCAGGGCCAAAGAACCTTGCAACCATCATAAAAAATAATACTCTTTTAATATAGCTATTTGTGCAACTATTTTACCTAGAAAGATTATGATGGTTCATGTTCGACTTCTTCTATTCTATAGTTCCTCATCCCTTTCCCTCACCACCAGTTGGAGCGCAGTCTTTACCGATCTCCATGTTATCAACAAGACAAGACCTGTCACATGACTACGAGCTCTTTCCTTACTCAGACAGTGACAAGACTTTGATGCGAGGTTCGAAAGATAGGCTTGCAACGGATTCAACCGATTGATTCCGTGTGGCATATAAAGATTGGTGATTTTTAAAAAAATACAAAAGCCTTATTACACATTACACACTTAAAAAAATAAAAATATTTCTTTTCTTTACAATCCCAAATTCATTTTTTTTGATATCCAATTGAATTGGAATATGATATATCAAAATAATGATAGAAATGAGATACATTTTTTTGAGTTGTATTATTTATTTAAAAGAAATAATTTCTAAAGAAAGTGTAATCCTTTGACTCAACTTGAAATCAATTGGATTATGTTTCACATTATTTTTAATTTAACATAATTCAACCTATTTAAATTTGATTGAATTAAGTAATTTGTTTGTCTAAATTTGCTCGTAAATATATATATATATATATATATATATATATATATATATATATATTGTTTTAAGCATTTATCTTAGATGACACGACTTCTGTGTTGTCGAATCTATCAACAGTAAGTACTGACATTTCTTTATATTTTTTGGTGTAGACAATAAGTATCCTCCATGAGAGGCACTCATGTTTGAGTTGTAGGATTACTATAAAAATAAACTTTTCTTACAAGTATTTAATGTAATAGTCAAATATTTCTTTATATATATTGATATTTATCTACACATTTTTTAAAATTTAGTTTAAATACATTTTTAGTCATTACAAAAGAAATTTTATTTTAATCCTTATAAATTATATTTATTTTATTTTGTTATTCTTAAAGCGTTTTAGATAACACTTTTTCTATTATTCAAAGTGTTATTTAATTAAATCACTTTTAAGGACGTAAAAAAACATATTTTGTAAAGACTAAAAATAAAAATAAAATTTTGTAAGGATAAAAATTAAAAAACCTCTAAATTACCAATTTACCATTACTAAAATTGTATTTAAGACTAAATTTTACACTCCCTTCTCGTAATAATCATTTCGTAAGAAGTAAAAATTTGTTTCACTATTTTAACTTTTTAATATAATAGTAATTATTTTTTTTACTTATATTTTTATAATTTTAATGATGTGAACTATAAAATTTAAAAATAATTAATGATAATTTTATTAAATTGTTCTTTCGTTAATTATTAATTTTTTTAAGGATGTAAAAAATAATATTTAAATGACAAGCGTTTCTCTCGAGGATTTATTAATATTTAAATGCATGGTTTGGACGTTTAAAGTATGAACTTTAAGATGTTTAGCTATTTGAACCGGAGAGAGCAGAGGATCTGAATCCAAAAAAAATCATGGAGCAGTTCTACTACCTCACACCCTTCTTCTTCTGTCTGCGTCCCTCGTCTTGCTCTCCTATTTCGATTATGTTTAGATACAAATCAGAAGTGTTTGTAAGAGTTTTTTTATTGAAAATATATTACTTTTTTTAAGAGAAAAACTCTCAAAATCACTTCTAACCTTGTATTCAAACATGCTCATCCAGAGAAGTTCATCTGGCAATGTACTCTTCCAAAGTGTTCCGCATGCAACAAGTTCTTGTTTTCTAACGAGAACAAACTCGTCATGGCGTGGTGGCCTGAAAATGTCAAGGAGTTGTTCCCGACGAATATATATTCAAACAAACTCTAAGGAAGAAGCCAAGAAGTTGAGAAACATGCTCCCTCAGTTCCTCAGCGCCCAAGCCCTCCAACGTAATGTTGGTATTGTGGACAATGTTGCCCAAAGACACTTTGCTTAATTAATTTAGAATAGGACAACAACACCCAAATCACCGTACTCACCTTGCCCAAGAGGTACTACTATTAATTTAACTAACTTTTAGCGTTTTTGTTTTTCTTCCCACTGTTAGCATAAGCCATGGCATGCTTTGGTTGCGATCAAATGCTAGAGAT
This sequence comes from Glycine tomentella, assembly GCA_007407185.1. NCBI lineage: Eukaryota > Viridiplantae > Streptophyta > Magnoliopsida > Fabales > Fabaceae > Glycine > Glycine tomentella. Next base: position 262,085 of record PYAF01002672.1, on the reverse strand, counting down.
GACCAAGGAAAAGAAAGGCAGAGAAATATACGGGAGTGGTGCCTGTGGTGGTTTGGTTGAGACTAGATACAGAAATTTTCAAAAAATTTGATGGGACCATAGAAAAAAATTTCAACTCTTCAAGAGTCTTGGCCATTTTGAAGGAAATGAAACTATGTTCACTGTTTCTGTGCAGTTTTCGATGTGCTTTTTCCTGCAAGCATTCTCCTATCACATAATAATAATACATTTTTACTTAATATTAATTTTCTTTTACCTACTGAACCATTTTAGTTTTAATATTTTTCTTTTATTTCATCTCATTTTTTTCAACCAAATTACTTTTATTTATATTCTATTATACCATATTTCGTGAGTATGTTTATTTATCCTCACATCAATGCTTTCATGAGTATGTTTATTATGTTTCTTATTTGTAATTTTTGATTTAGACACATTTATGTTTGATGGTTATGATAATTTAATACTTTTATTATGTATGTTATCTAATTTTAATGTTTTACAAGGGACATAATTTTAATTATGCTATTTTATTTTAATTATATGTAATAGAAAAGTGTACATAGACGTTAGGAACCCACTTCGGTCACTATACCCTCAAAATCAATTTTGGATTTAAAGTATTCAGACAACATTTTCTGAAAAAAAAATCACTTTTATGATTCAAATAAAATTCATCTTCATAATCAATTTTAATTATAATTAATTCTATAAAATCAATTTCATTCAAAATCAATTTTATCATGTTAATCCAAACACACAAAAAGTATTAATGGTACAAATTTTGTCACTTTTTTTAAAAGATATTTTTATAATTTAATTATGAATTTATACCTTGAAATCACAAAAAAAACTCAACATATAGATTAACTATTATAGAGCTATTTATGCTTAACTAAGAAGAATTTTATCATATATAACAGTCTTGTCCGACTCAAGAGAGTAGACTTAACAGAGAGATGGAAGAAGGGATGTGTTAGAATAGGTAGAGATATATAAGAAGAAAATGAAGTGAAAATGAAATTGATATAATGGGAGATGCTAGAGAGAAGAAACAAGAAAAGGTAGATAAAGAAAATAAGAAATATGATAAGTGTTGGCATTGAAAAAGGAGAGAAAGATAAGAAGAAAATAGAGTGAAAACTAGATAAAAGAGAAAGTACTTATATATGATTATAATTTCTTTTAGGAATTGGAACCTCTATACCTTTTTTTTTATTTGTCGCTGCTTACATGAATGTATTTTTTTCTTCTTTCATTTGGTGTAATTATCTACTTTATTATGTTCACTAAGACGCTCAGTACTACAGGTATAACTCTTGGGTGGCTGGCCGTGTATTCATGAGCATTGATGATTTGAATCAAGTGGTGAAATTGGCAGAAACTTTAAATCAGCTGAACGCAGGAATTATAGCAATGTCCATTTACTTGCCCTGAACTATGTTCAACCGAGGAATCAAGGCCTCCAAGTTCATTAGGAGGGAGCTGTATGTCGAGGATTGTCAAGCAGAGGAAGGTGGAATTAGCTAATGGAATGGCCACACCAACACAAGACATTCTGTCTCACATGTTAATATATTGCGATGAGAATGAACTATATTTGGCTGAACATGATATTGTAAACAAGATCCTTGGCTTGCTGATACTGTATGCACTTTCGTTGTCAAATACCTTGCTGATCTCCCTCCAAATTTTATGAAAATGTCTATCAAGGTACGCGAGTCTCTATCCCTTTTAATATAACGAGGAGGTATATTAGATTTCAATTTTACTTTCAATTAATCCTTCTCCCGTCAAGTCAACCCACTTTGAAAGTAAAGTGGTAGTTCCAATCATGATTTTATGTCCAAATTGAGAATCTAAATTCCAAATCTTAATTAAAAGACATAAATGTCAAATCACTTACAATTTGTGATTAAGTCCTTAAATAAGGAATGAGTCAATCAAGATATATGTGGGTCTCTTATTAGGCATGTGCATGTGTTTATCTCCCTCTCTGTATATATTTATCTCTTTGTATATATGCAAGAACTTGATAAAAAAGAAAATAATAGTAAAACACTTTCATTTTCTAACATACTGTTCAAACAAAATGTAAATGTATAGTATATATGCTTTATTTTTAATTTGTTCAAGGCAGGTTTGCATTTGTTTATAAAAAATCCTAGCGAAGCTCAATTTTAATTTTGGATTTTAAAACTTAAAAATAATAGTGCACCTTAGTCTATTCAATACCTTAAAAAAACAAAGAGATAAAAATAAAAATAATAAACAATATAATATGATAAGAAAAATAAAAGATATGCCATGTCCTCTAAGCATAGCTTTTTCATAATTGATTTATTTGTTAGTTTAATTTATAGGATAGCATAGTTATAGAAATAAAAATCTTTGACACAGAGAAATAACTTTTCTTAATAATGTCATATATGATAATTTTATTAATTTTTATAATAATTAACTTAAAAAGCATACTAATTATAATTTTGGATCGATTGATAATATATATAAAAAAATTATATTAACAAATGCAAGTATATTAAACTCATATAAAATTGTTTGTTTTCCTATCTTGTAATTTTTTAGAACAAATGGCGATTGTAAAATCCAAAGCTTCCGGAGAGCTGTTGAATTGGGATGACATCCAGAAGATGAAATATTCGTGGAATGTAGTTTGTGAAGTAATAAGGCTTACCCTCCAGCCCAAGGAGCTTTTAGGGAAGCTATGGAGGACTTCGTCTTCAATGGATTATCAATTCCAAAAGGCTGGAAGGTAAATTATGTTAGAATATTTGCCAAATGTACAAGCAGATTCACATGTACGCATAATGATATATATTTCATTTTCTTCTGCATTTATGGTTTCACATGTTTGACTTTACTGTTTTAGCTAGAATTTAGCTAAAGCTCAATGCTTAAAAATATCCTCTTACAAAAGAGAATTTTTAAGACATAGTACATATGCAATTGTTGAATACTAATATGAGACATAAGAGATTTTTTTGGTCTTTATTTAAACTGTTTTGTGGGTCATGCAGTTGTATTGGAGTGCAAGTTCAACACACAGAAATCCAGAGTACTTCCCAGAGCCAGAGAAATTTGATCCGAGTAGATTTGAAAGAAATGGACCAGCTCCTTATATTTATGCATGTGCCATTTGGTGGAGGCCGGGCCAAGAATGTGCCCTGGAAAAGAGTATGCGCGAATGGAAATATTGGTGTTCATGCACAACTTAGTGAAGAGGTTCAAGTGTCAAACTCTTATTCCTAATGGGAATATTACTTATAATCCCACGCCTATTCCTGCCAAGGGCCTTCCTGTTCGTCTTATTCCTCATCGATCTTGTAGGAATTGTATTTGGATTGTTGAACCTATGTCAACTCTTATGCAGAAACAGTATGGCATAATTGTCGTCGACCCTTTTCCCTTTTGGTGCTTTTCATCCTTTTTTTTTTGTATGTTTCATTTGTAATAACCTTTATCGTACGTGTTTAATTATGGGATGATGATGGTTTGTATAATGTAAGTGAATCACCGTCTCTAAGTGTTGTTCAACCACTTTTCGCTGGAATGAACACGTGGATTCTCAAATCGTAATCCAAGCACAACAAAATTAGTTTTTCCTTCTTCAAACCAATCCAGGTCCATATACCCTTTCTGATGAAGATCAAAGACTAATGAGTGAAGAGCCTAGATATCTCCAGAGCCTAGATATCTCCAATATTTTGAACATAACTTGAGTTTTAGATATCAGTTTTAGGCATTCTTTGATGCGTTTGAAAGCTCTAAAGATTTCCTACAAATTGTATTTCTAGTCTCAAGTCCAAATTATGCATCTATGATGATGAAATTGGAACATAAAATTAAACACGAATTACATTTTTTTAGTATAAGGAATATGTAACTAAAGTCCCACATTAGAGAGAAAAAGGAGAGAGACACCACTTGTTAGCTATAAATAGTCATTCATTTGTTTTATGTACTCACATTTGAATTGAATAAAAAAACCTTTACACTTTTAAAAGTGTGTGAGAGGAAGTTCCTCTTGGGTTCTTAATTGGACCAAATATTGGTTCTTATCAACGGTTTCTATAATCTTTGTGACGAATCCCCATGGGACTTATCACTTTTCATAAGGTGTGACGTCTTCTTCTATTTCTTGTCTTCCCCACCTTTTTATTTTTATTCTATTTTCTTTAACATATTGTTCATGTTAAATTCGTTATTTTTGCTCTGCACGTTTCTTCATATTGTTTTTATCTTTATTTCTTTTCGTCAAACACTTGTCGTGCACCTTTTTCTTATGTTTTAACAAGAAGCCTTTTCAAGGACGATCCGTAAAAACAATGAACCCCATATTGGTTCATATCATGTGGTATCTTAAGCCCGGATCCTAGAATTGGCCAATTTCTTGTTTGTATTGTTCTTTAATTCCTGTCTTTTTTTTTCCCTTTGTCTTTTGTTTGAGTTCATTATTTCTCGTTCTTTATCATTCCGTTCTTTATTTCTCGTTCTTTTGCACAATTTACAGCTTCATGATATTCTGCTCATATTATTGTTGTAACAACGTTATTTTGTGCACCTTATTCTAAACTAAACCATTACTGTTCACAATTGGGCATAAAAAAATCATTTGTGTTAGTGTAAAAAAAAAGGGTAGTAATTTTATTTTTTCTAAAAAAAAAAAAAAAAAGAAGAGAAATCTAGAAGTGTTTCCTTTAAGCTACTTGTAAAAAAAAAAAAAAACCCTTTACACTAATTTCTTTGACAATTGTGAAAGTTTATTTGTGGTGCTATAACGTTATTCCTTCTTTTCTTTGTTCCTTCTTTTCTTTGCGCAATTGAATTTTTTTTTCCCTTCTTTCTTCCTAGTTTCGTATTGTCTTTGTTTGGCCTTCTTATTTTGAGTGTGTCTTTCTTTTGTTACCTTTTCTAGTCTGTCTTTTTAAATTCCTTTCGATTGTTGTTTTTGTGGTTTTCCTTTCCTTCAGCGAATCCAGTGAGCAACTCTTGTGAGGATAGCTACAAATTTTTTTTTTTAAAAAAAAACTTTTGATTTTGAAACGTGACTGATCTTGTTAAGAACCTAAAGAGAACTTTGAGCGGTAAAAGGCAAGAGTGTTTACATTAAAATCAAAAGCCATTTTCTGAGTGAAAACACGAGTTGTCATTTCTTGAGTGAAACACGTGAGTAGAGTGGTGAGGTCCTGTTCATATTTTCCTCATACTACTATATGATGGCTAGTGATTCTAATATCCCTCCCACCCATAGAGCTGATGCAATACAAGCTCGCCTAGACGAATTGACCAATCAATTTGCTCAAATGTTAGAGCACAATCGGTGGATGGAGGAGAGGATGAATAAAAGAGAAAGACGTAGGTCTAGAATCTCCACTCAAAGGAGTGATAGTGGAGACGAAGAGAGAGAGAGTCCTAGGAGGCATGAGGATAGGCGAAGGAATGAAAGGAGACATAGAGAAAATAATAGAGAAGAAAGACCTAGGAGGAGAAATGAGAGGGATGAAGGACTTGATGGGGTTAAAATTAAAATACCTAAATTTCAAGGGAGGAATGACCTTGAGACTTATTTGGAGTGGGAGATGAAAATAGAGCAAATCTTTGACTGCAATAACTATAGAGAAGACAAAAAGGTGAAGTTGGCAGCCATAGAATTTACAGACTATACTCTAATTTGGTGGGACCAATTACAAAAGGAGAAAAGGAGAATAGGAGATGAACCGGTGAATACTTGGAGGGAGATGAAAGCAATGATGAGAAAAAGATATGTTCCTCCCCATTACCATAGGGAGCTTCACAATAAGCTCCAAAGACTCACTCAAGGGAGTCTAAGTGTGGATGAGTATCATAAGGAGATGGAGGTTGCTATGGTGCGAGCAAATGCTGTTGAAGAACCGGAAGCCGTCATGACACGCTTCTTACATGGGCTCAATAGAGAGATACAAGATGTTGTGGAGTTACAACATTATGTCGAGCTTGGGAACTTAGTCCATCAATCGATCAAAGTTGAGCAACAACTCAAAAGGAGGTATTCTAACCGAAAACCTTCTTCAAACTTCAAGCATTCCTCTTGGAAAGATAGACAACCCAAAGACAATCCACTCGCATGGGTCAAAGAAGGTAAATTCTCTAAAAACTCTAGTCCTTTGGTTTCTACTAATAATGTTTCTTCTTCTGTCACTCAAAAAGTTAGGAACATCAAGTGCTTTAAGTGCTTGGGTAATGGGCACATAGCCTCACAATGCCCCAATAAACGTGTAATGGTGTTAAGGGACAATGGGCACATTTCTAGTGACTCAAGCCCCAAAATAACAATTACAAGTGAAGAGGAAGATGATTGTGAAGCTTATGCTCCGGAAGGTGACTTGTTAATGGTAAGGAGGCTCTTGGAAAACCAAATTGTGGTTGATGACCAAAGCCAAAGGGAAAACATCTTCCACACAAGATGTATCATTCAAGGGAAGGTGTGTTCCTTGATCATAGATGGAGGTAGTTGCACCAACATGGCAAGCACTCGCTTGGTGAACAAACTCAATCTTAGTACCAAACCTCATCCGCGTCCATACAAGCTCCAATGGCTAAGTGAGAATGGTGAGTTGGTTGTTAACCAACAAGTGGTGGTAAGTTTTTGCATTGGTAAGTACAAGGATGATGTTTTGTGTGATGTTGTGCCTATGGAGGCCGGTCATATTTTGCTTGGAAGGCCTTGGCAATTTGATAAGCATGCTATTCATGATGGTTTTACTAATAAGTTTTCTTTTTCTCATGATTCTCGAAAAATAACACTTGTACCACTTTCTCCTAAAGAGGTGTGTCAGGATCAAATTGCTTTGAAAATAAAAAGAGAACAAGAAAAAAAGATTTCCAAAGCTAAAAATGAAGAACGTGATAAAAACCAAACTCTTATGCTTGAGAGAAGGATAGAAAATGTATTTGCTAGGAAAAGTGATATCAAGAGGACATGTTTGGCAAAACAAGAAATGTACATTTGTGTGTACAAGAACTTGTATTTGAATTCTAACTTTAACCTTCTTCCTAGTGTTGTTAATCCTCTCTTGCAGGAATTCGGAGATGTGTTTCCAAAGAGTGTCCCACCCGGTTTACCTCTATTAAGGGGGATTGAACACTAAATGAATTTTGTGTCGGGGGCCTCTTTGCCCAAAAGACCCGTCTATTGGTCCAACCCTCATGAGATACAACAGTTACAAAAATAGGTTGAGGAATTGCTGCCAAAAGGGTTTTTGGTAAGTTCCAAAAGAGTCCAAGTGGATAAAACAAACATAAAAGCTATTAGAGAATGGTCTACCCGCAAATCTGTGACTAAGCTCCATGAAAAAGTGAATGCACAGATTGAGAAAAACATGGAGCAATATGCTAAACGCGAAAACAAAGGAAGAAAAAGAGTTGTTTATAAACTCGAAGATTGGGTTTTGCTCTATATGAAAAAAGAAAGCTTTCCTACCCAAATCTTGGAGAGGATCATTGACAAGGCATACAAAGTTGCCCTCCACGGTGAGTATAGGGTACATTTCACATTTAATATTGCTAACATAAGTCCTTTTGATGTAGGTCATGAAAATCTGAATTCGAGGA
>PYAF01002672.1:181663-228118 GCA_007407185.1 Glycine tomentella | reverse complement strand
CGTATTTCGCTGCAATATCCAGCGACCTTGGTTCATGTCAGCGACGCCCAATCGCACCAATCCGGGCATGCCAGGTAGCCCAGGTAAACCGCTGCATTGTCAAGCGAGGTACCTTCCGTGGCATTTCAACAAATTTTATCCTCCAACTGGCATTCCAGCTTTATTTTACGTTGACTGTGGCATTCTGACAAAAGTTCCCGTAAGTGCATACGCATTCAAGTAAATAGCAACATATTTAGTTCAGCAAATCAACGAAGAAGCCTATTCAAGAAAAGTCAACTACAAGGTACGATGGGGGGAAATCCTGGTTCAAAGTTTAAACCGTAGATATATGGCTTATATGTTAATAAAAAATCACAAAAACATGTACTGAAAAGTGAAATGAGAGAAATATAAAAACAGAGCAAGCATTGACCTTCTTAAAAATTGTGGGACGAAGAATTGTGAAAGAATTTATGAGGGGTTCTCCCTCCCTCTCTAGTATTATGGAAAATAGTAAGATGTTTAAAATGACAATGATCTATGATCATAGGTATGATCTAATTTAATATTAAGTAATTTGAAATCCTTTCTTCTTTCTTTATCAGAATGTTGAAAGGAATTAAAAAAAAAGGATTAAAACTGTATAATTTATGCCTAACTTTATTATTACTTGTTAGAAGGTTATAAATATCTCTTTCTCTAGTAAAAAGATAATAAATGTTTATTTGATCTCTCGTCACCCTCGTGTTATGATGACAAATAATGTTTGGTGATATAAAATATATGATAAAATTTGAAGTTCATCCTTTACGTGATATTTCCTAATTATCATTTTCTATTATTATTTATTATGTATTGTGTGAGTTTGAATGAGAAAATAATTATTGGCTTAAATGTAATAGGCTTAAACTTTTTTGGAAAACACATTTTGTGAGAAAGATTTGCGGTATTATTTAATTTAACTATTTTTTTCACACACCAATTTTTATATTTGCTTTATACCCTTTTTGTTTCACTTTTCTTTATTGTATCGCTTATCACATCTTTTACTTTCTCTTTCTTATAGTATGAATGCATGCACTCCTTGGGCATCAAAAGAAACATTTACTAGCTAGTACTGAAGTAACAGTACTTTCTCTAATTTGAAAATCATGGGCTGAAGAGACTAATTTGGAAATCATGGTCTGAGGGAGTATATGGTTGTAAAAATATAAACTATTTGTTATAAAATCTGAAGATTCATCCTAGGGACAAGTGATTCGATCAAATTTTTATCTATTTTTTATTCAATCCAATTAAATTTAATTGAATTGGATTAGATTGAGTGTACCTTTATTTTGTTAATCCAATCCAATTAAATTCAACTTTAATTGGATTGATTATTAAATTGAATCATTAAAAAATTATCACCTTAAGTTTTGAAAAAAGATAAAAAAAAATTATGAAGTTCAAAAAATAGTAAAATATTTTCTTTGACTGAAAATGATAAAAAAATATTATTAATATGATAAACAATAATCACTAATAGAATTCAATAATTATAAAACATAACATTATGCTAGAATGGATTAGATTAGATTTTGGTCGGATCCAAAACTCCAATATCAATTACCTAATCCAATATAATCGATTTCATTAAATTAAAACCAATCAAATCTAATAACTCAACCAAATCTAAAAAATCTAATTGAATTGAATTTGATCTTACTTACATCCCTAATTTACCTAGAGACTTTAAATACAAAGTTTGGCCAAACTTGTATACAATTTCAGTTCTTGCTTCTCTGACTTTACTCCAATTATTTTCGCAATGCACATTTATTTTTAAACCTTGCGTTCGTTCACATAATAGTAAGGTTTTAAACAAGTTTCTTAAAGTCAATACTGGGTACAAGTTTTTGCAAGAAAAACCATGCCCTTTGCCTTACTCTGTTCTGACTATTCTCAGCTGAATGAATCCAAAAGAAATTATTGATCTACAATTATGTAACACAACCAGATAGGCTAGTAATAGTGAATAAAGGGACACATGATTCATTGAATGAACTTCATAATACAAATGGGATGTATACGACAGCTCCTAACATTTTTCATAGATTAAATTGTCTACTGCATAAATATGTGTACGAAATACATTTCAAAGATTCAAATAATAATAATAATAATAATAAAACTTCTTCCAATCCAAACTATTGCCAAAAGTATCATTACTTTGCCCAGCTGATAAACTTTTCTAGATTTTTTGAAGACTGACCAAATTTGCCTATGTTGTTCATAGTCAATTCCTTCAATTTCAACGATCTTGCTTTTATGTCTTCATCAAGAAGCAGTTTCTCCACCTTCTTCCTTATCTCCCCCTTAGAAATGATCCCATTTTCATCCTTGTCTAATTCAAGTCCAATCTTCCACACATCACAAACATATGACTTGTTAACAAGTTGATCCTTGGCAAATGGCCAGCACAAGAAAGGTATGCCACCAGACACACCTTCCACAGTAGAATTCCAACCACAGTGGCTAATGAAGCAAGCCAATGCAGGGTGGTTCAATATCTTCTTTTGTGGCGCCCAACCCACAATTTTGCCTCTACTTCCATGGAATTCATGTGGGTATTCATTAATACTTATCTTCTTGTCATTACTTGGACGTACAACCCAAATAAAAGGCTTGTCAAGAAGATCAAGTCCCAGAGCCAATTCATTAAATTGGTTGGGGTCCATCACTGCCATACTTCCAAAAGAAACATACACAACAGATTGAGGTAGTTGCTGATCTAACCACTCCAAACAAGTTATGTCTTCTTCCCAGAATGAACTTTTGTTGCTCTCACTCCCCATCAATGGACCAATTGGCAGGAGCCTTGGTGATATGGAAAACGCTGCAGGCTCAAGGTTACAAGTAGTGTTGCAAAGCCACCATTCTCCTAGCCTCATAGTTTGCATCTCTTGCACAAGATGGTCAAAGTGCAACTTATCATGGCCACGCCATGGAAAGTTCTCTGTGTCCATCATAGGCATATCTGGGGAGAGTTGGATCTCTTGTCTTCTGATGGGGACCCCTTCAATGCCAAAAAAAGAAATTAAAAACAATGAAACCTCCCATTAGTAGTTAGTATACAAATACAATTAGGAATTTCTCAAAAAAATTGACATAAAAAGTACTATAATGTGTAACAAGGATAAGTAAATGTTATTATTATTATTACCATATGAATCTATAACTCCATCATGAATCAGCCTTGGGATGAAATCACACAAGGCCAATGAAGTTGCTGATGCTGGCCATAGAAGAGCCCCTTTGATTCCCAAATTGTGGCCAACTTTCAAAGCCCAAGTCATGCTCAATGTGACAACCAAACAAGTGATCTTATTGTTGACATCTAAAACATTGACATCATGTATGAGCTTGGGAAGCATAGAGGGCATGTTGGTTTTGATTGAGAGAACAACTTTCTTCTGGTCACTTCTATCATCTTCAGGGCTTAAGCCATCAGGGAGTGTCACAAACTTTATCCCTGATCTCTTGAGTTTGTCTAGGCCAGAACCAGAACCAGTGTTGTTGTTCAACCTTTTGTGGCTGAACTCTGTGTTCAGAAAAGTGATATTACAACCATGTTTGACTAGAATCTGAGACAAGTGGATAAGGGGATTCACATGGCCAAGAACTGGATATGGTATAAGAAGAAAGTGAGGGATGGTCATTGTGGTGGCTGAAAAAACTGACTCTTGGAAAATGAGTTCTTTGGAGATCGAAAGATATAGTTAGTGTAAGTGATTGATGCTTGAGCAAGTGTTTATTCAGTTGCCATAAAAGATGCATTGACTTTTTGGTACAAGACTACATGAGTTCTAGGTTCATCTACATCCACGCCATTCCAGGTACAAACATATCGAACTAAGCTTGTCTCGTTTCAGAGAACACGAACAAAAGCCAAAACATGATAAAACGTTAACTCTAACAAGGTGATCATGTTTTTGTCTAATTTTCTTAAAGTGTGACTCACTGTGTGAGTCTACTTAGGGCGGATCCAAGAATACATCAAAGTTAAGATCGATATTTTTTTACATAATTATTTAAATATCAAATTCTAATAAATTATTATTGAATAAATAATAAATTTAATAAAGTATTTATTAATAATTTTATGTGTAAAACTAAAAATAAGATCTATTAGTGGAAGAAAAATAAGTAAATATTAAGTCAAAAACATATTTTTAAAGTAAAATTATAAATATATATTTTTACAAGCTAACAGTTTTTTTTACAAGCATTTATTCGATTTTTTTTTTCTTATTTGCTCTATATCAGAAATCAATTCCTCACAGCATGTACATATGTTAATATAGAATTTGTTAGTAAAATTATTTTAAATACATATATTATTTAATTAAAAAAATAAGATATGCGTTAATGGTGTAAAGAAATTTTTGTATTGTATATGCATATATATAAACTGTAATATCATTAAGAATTGAGTCTAATAGATGGGACTAACCTTTCATTATATATTGGATCAAAGTTCACATTCTTGTTTAAAAGTATTCGAATTCACATTTAATTATAGTGTCTGGAATGAATTGTATTTGAAGGAGAATATACGTTTTATAACAAAAGAAAAAGAAATTATTATTTATGATGATTTATTTATTTTTTATAAATTGTCTTAAAAATTATATCAAAAATGTTTTTTTAATATTGATATAATATATAAAAATTTGAATTAATAGTCTATGTACAAATGATATAAATAATTTTTACACTCATTCAATTAAAAACTATCATATATAATTTGTCTGTTAACTTCTAGAGGATCCTAAGCATTATATTAAATGTGTTATTAATGATAATTTTTAATTAGTTGTTGATAATGTGTTTCTATTTATTTGTACTGTGTTGTTGATAATATAAATATATAATTAAACTCTAGAAATTTTTACAATAGAAATGAGGTGAAGTAAATTCATAATTAAAAACATTTAAAGCAAACGGACGTTACGACAAAAAGTTCGTTCTCCATGAATAGCTCTTCGTGGACAAATCAATGCTCTGTAGTGTTGGCTTAGATTAATTTTACTAGGGACAGGCGTGGTCACGCACTTCGGATTTACCTACTACGGTCACAAAATTGACTGCTGAAAATCTTTACACTTCATTTTTTTCATACATTAAAATTTTACTTTATTATATATATATATATATATATATTATTAGTATAATCAATTGTGCATATATACCAACCGATCGAGCCTGTTACATATTCATAAATTGGACTTAATATTAAGACTCATTAAGAATTGATTAAGATGGAAGGTAAATACATGACAAAATCGAGAAAAATAAAAGATAATATCTATATGATAACTGTATGATAACAGAAGAATATATCTTTTCAACAAAATCAAAAATCTTGGTCGAAATTATGAAGATATTTTTCCAACTAATACATAGGTGATTATAAATAGAAATATTTTCAAAAAATAAGATACACAGAATCTATTCTTTCTATTCTATCACATTGTGCACACACCTCACTTTATTGGTGTTGTTGGTGTTGTTTATACAAGCATAATGATCTTCTTCCCTGAAGTATTCAATCTTCATAAATATTTTTACAAAGAGTTTGATCTAACATAAATTTTTCAGCAAATCTTATTAGACATCACTGTTCATAAAAAACAGAAGTGAGCCCTTGCTTCATTTCCAAACAATATGGTATACGAAAATCCATTTATTATATGAGATTAAATGTGAACACTTCTTAACTCGTGGTTGTATTATAATGAAACACCAGATTCTTCGGCTATACACAATTCTATTAAGATATTGGTTAAAGTTTTACATTTATCTTTATTTTCACAGTATCCTATATAAGAAATTAGGCAAAAAGATGCCACAACTGCATTTGCTAGAAAAACATAGGTGACTACCCTGTAAAATTATGTCAATCTCTTGCTCTGCTACCTTATCAAGCGGCACTGTTGCACTGATTGCATGTAGAGGCACCGCAACAGCACTTAATTTGCGAGATACTAGTAGTATGTGATTTTAATTAATTGGACCACAAGCCATTTTCTGCAGTGGATTACACTATCCAATATTTAATGTTTTAATTGCTTCATTGCTAAGTTTTAATGTACTTTTTTCCTTCTCATTATTTAATTTTATTACAAGAAAAGAGCTTATAAAGGACATACATGAGTGGTGCTTGGTGCATTCAATTGAAATAAATTTAAGTGTCTTGCTCTCTCTTGCTGCTTTCGTGGGCGACACAGTTTACATTTTCGTATTTTTTTATTATGCATGGCCTCCCAGTCCCATCGTTAATATTTGTTAATCATATAAATTTTCATACAAGATACATTGTGATTTCTGTCTCTGTGTTAGCTTCTTATACTTATTTTGGAAGCAATAATTGCATTATTCACTGCATTATTTTTATTTTTTTTATTTTTAATTCCTTAAAAATCCTTACTTTTAGTTCTTGAATATTTTTCATCCTTACTTTTAGTCATTTTGAAGGACTAAAAACAAGAAAAAAAAATTAAAAGACTGAAATAAAAACAAAAAAATGTCAAAAGTGTAAAAACAAGTCAAAAAGTTTAAAAATTAAAAATATAAATTCTAAAAAGTTCAAATAAACTAAAATAATAATATAAATATTTTTTTATGTATAAATGTTTGAATTAGAAGAAAAGTTGGCATTTCTTATCATAATGATCGTAAATTCAATCTCATAAATTCTTTTTATCTGTTCCTACACTTCTCAAAAAGTTTTAAACATCTAAATTCTTAAATTTTAACCAATTATCATAAATTATCTATTTATTATGAAAGTGTACTTGAGTTTGATTCCGCATAATACACTCTTAAAAGAAAGAGAGAGAGTTTTAATATGACTAAGTTTTAATTAAAACTAATCCTATAATCAATCCAAATGACCAAAACTTATAAAAATACTTAGGAATGCCTCTAGAGTCTAAAGTCCTAATTATGGTAGTACTAAATAAAAAAAAATATATCTCTATTTGATAAATATTCTACAACTAATGTAGATTTATTATATGTATATTTGCCTTTTATAATTAAATCTTAACTTCTTTATATCTTCATTACATTATTTTTAACTTCTTTATTATTGGAGGACCCACTCAACGTTTGATTTCAGAAAAAAAATTTACTTCTTCAAAATCTTATAATTCCAGAAATATCCAAGTTGTAAAGCACCCTTAGTATTGGAGGCTTCAATTAAGCAATCTGACATTGTTTAAGTCATTTAATTTGTTGAAGTTGCATTCTCTTCATGGCCTCATCCAGAGCAGACCCACTACCACTAGTTTCTTTGACAAAACAATGTTTGGGACAGAATTTTGAGTTCAGTCTTAACTAATTTATAGACCTCGCCAGTTCTCCTCTAGCTCATCCTCATTCCCCCTCCTTGTCATCTTCTTGTCCTCTAGACATTTCAAATGATTGTCCTTGAAAGCTCTATATTTTATCATAAGGAGAAAAAATGAAGCATCAAAATTAGAAATATAAGAAGCTAATATAAATTAAGCTTCTCACATAAATTAAAATTAACTTATGCATCAACATAAGTTAGAATCAATTTTTGGAGAAGTTATATCAGAGAATTTTTATAAATTAGTTTGTTCATAAATTAATTTTAACTTATGTGAAAAACTTAATTCATTTACCTTTTTATTTTCTTCTTAGTATTTATTGAGAAATTTGTCCAAATAAATCATAGTCAGCCATATATAAATAGATAGACAGCTTAAAAAGCTATTAGTAAGTGAGCTCTGTCTCAAGTAGAAATAGGCACCTCCTCTGTTATTGACTCTTGAAAGGATATCTCTAAGGGTAGGTGCTGGAGCAAATCCGTTTATATAAACCGATATCTTCTTCAGAAAAGAAAGAATGTTTTTGAGTGTGTTCTAACCCAAAGAAATGCATAAAAGATGCCATGGGGACACACTCAATATTTCTTTTTTGAAGTGGAATGTTATAGTATTGAACTGACTTTTAAGTAAAAGATATAGGCATGATTGCAATTAAAAGTCGGTGAGGATTATTTTAGGAAACAGCAATGCCATACCTTACGAAAGTGTTTTGCATAAATGCAGCAGAAAATCACATGTTTACATGCTATTTGATAAATATTAAATAAATAAATAAAAGAACTTTGACAGAAATCAAAGATGGTTGGTGTCTTATTGCTATATACAATTTTGGTAGTGTGCATGAATTCGTACTAATAAGCATTTCCATTTAGGACTAGAAATAAATCTCCTCCCTTCAAAATAGTGAACAGTTACTAAATTTTTCTGAGACAGTTAGTAAAGGTTAAGGAAAAATTTAGGAAACTAGAAATAATTTTTTCTGTTCAAACGAGTGAACAGTTACACACAGACCCTCTTTTTGTGTCAGAAAAGCTACCTTACAGAATAAGGTTTCTTAGTCATCAATGAAACGAGAAAAGGAATGGGAGAGAGGGTAGAAAACCACCTTCAAGGATCAAGAATGAACAATTTTCAATATAATGAGATTCATAATTTTCAATATACTCAAAAACTACATAACAGAACGAACAATTTTACTAACTAGTAACTACATTACAACGATTTCCAAACTATATCAAAGCATTATTACTCTGCCCAGCTGATAAAGTTTTTGAGATTCTTTGAAGAGTGACCACCTTCTACTGTGTTATTCAAGGTCAATTCCTTCAGTTTCAATGACCATGCTTTTATGCCTTCATCACCAAGTAAGTGCTCTACCTTCTTCCTTATCCCTTTGATATTAATCCATTCTCATCCTTGTCTAATCACAATCCAACCTTCCACACATCACAAATATATGACTTGTTAACAAACTTGTCCTTGGCTAATGGCCAACACAAGAAAGGTACGCCACCACATACACCTTCTATAGTAGAATTCTAACCACAGTGACTAATGAAACAAGCTATGGCAGGGTGGTTCAATATCTTCTTCTGTGGTGCCCAACCTACAATTCTGCCTTTACTTCCATGGAATTCATCAAAGTATGCATTGTTTACCTCGTTATCATTACTCGGCCTTACAACCCAAAGAAAAGGCTTGTCAAGGAAATCAAGTTCAAGAGCTAATTCCTTAAGTTGGTTGTGATCAATTACTGCCAAACTACCAAAGGCAACATATATAACTGATTGAGGTGGCTGCTGATCTAACCAGTCTAAGCAAGTTGTGTCTTCTTGCCAGAGTGAACTTTTGTTGCTGTTACTTACCATCAATGGACCAATTGGTAGGAACCATGGTGATATGGAAAATGCGGCAGGTTCAAGATCACACACCCACCCCCACGTGAGAATTATAATTCAACTTCACACACCCAACCCCACCCACATCAAGATATTGACATTATATGTGACATATATATTTGTTTTTTCGTAGTAGGTTCTAGTTTGTCTGTTAGATCTGTCCTCTTCCAAAAAGAAAGTTGTCTCAACATTAAATTAGGACAATAACTTTTTTGTGGTCAGTTCTGTCATCTTCAGGGCCCAAACCATTTGGGAGTTTCAAAAACTTTATCTAGGGTCCCTTGGGCTTGTCTAGCCTTAGTAGCCTAGCATCCGGTGTATTTGCTAGTTTGTGGTTGAACTCTGTGTTCAGAAAAGTGATTTCGCAGCCATGTCTAGCAAGAACCTGAGACAACAGCATTAGGGAATTCAAATGTCCTAGTGTTGGATATGGAATAAGAATAAAGTCAGTGATGCCCTTCTGCTAGAAAATTGGCTTTCACTGCATGGATGATTGAGAGCAAACACAATTTTCATCTCCCAATAATTCATGCAGTGAAAGACATTTTCTCAATGAGAAATGTATTTGACAACTTTTTAGTTTTTGAATCATGTCAATCTCCCAATAATTGGCTTTCGAATTATTTGCTCAATGAAAAAATCCATTCTCGTTCCACATGAAATAATTCAAACTAGATACAAATTGTTGTTCAACAACAGTTCGAGTATTTGAGGATTGTTTAGAAATAAGTTTTGCTATGGTTGTCACCTCCCCTTTTTTTTCTGCCAGACTCTTTGCCTTTAAGAATAATAGTTTTTAAGAATGAGTGTCTATCTTCTCTTTAATTTCAGGCGAAATACGATCTGAGGGCACCAATTCAAAACCTTCCGGTAAAATAAGAAACAGCCAAAAATACTAGCAACAAATTTTTCTATAGAAATTTATGAACTGGAATTGACGTAGTTCGAGCTTTTCCTGGGAGTATGGCATGGATTACTTTAGCGTTGTAGCGCCTGGTAATAATTAGGGAGGTTTTGATAAAATGAATTTTATTTTATTGCCTATATCAGGTAGCTTAATTTAAATGTTCAATATTTTACAGGAACAATCATTTATATCAAAGTATAAATTTACTTCAGAGTTATTAAACCGGTTATTTTCTATTTTGCTTTCTCTGTTCTCAATTTATCAAATTTTTAGATGATGGGACAAACTTTGTTCACAACTTCAAGAGCATTAGTAAATGCATTTTTATTCCTAAAGTCACTCCTCAAACTTCCAAAAATTCTCATAGGATTGCCCCCCCTCATCAATACTTACAACCATTTCCTTCAGTTTTTGAGACCTTCCCCTTATGTTCTCATCTCCAAGGAGTTGGTCCACTTTCTTCTTTATCTCCCAACGCGATATTAGCCCTTTCTCATCCAAATCAGATCCCAACCCTACCTTTCACAGATCACAAATATAAGCCTTGTCAAATAATTGGTCGGTATAATATGGCCAACACAAGAAAGGTACCCCATTGGACACACCTTCCATGGTAGAATTCCAACCACAGTGACTAATAAAACAAGCTATTGCAGGGTGGCTTAACACCTTCTGTTGAGGTGCCCATTTAACAATTTTACCACAAGTGCCTTGAAATTCATCTGGGTATGTGATTTTGGTGCTTCCACTAGCATCCTCACGAACAACCCACAGGAAAGTTCTATTTGTGAGGTCAAGACCAAGAGCTAGTTCCTTGATTTGATGAGGGTCAAAAACAGTGGAGCTACCAAAGGCAATGTATACGACAGAACAAGGTGATTGTTGATCAAGCCAGGTCAAGCAAAAAGAGGTCTTCTTCCGGGAATTGCCCCAATGATCTTAAGTCCTCACCACTCCCTATGAGTGGACCAATTGGTAGGATCTTTGGAGACAGAGATAATACTCCAGCTTCAAGTTCACTTGTGGTATTTCCAAACCACCAATCTGCTAAATGTAAATATTGTATCATCTTTGAAATATGATTATATATAATCTTTTGCATGGTTGGGTGGCCTACGCTGCACCATGAAGGTCAGCTGTGTCCATAATTGGCATTCCTGGGGATATATAGTTGAAATTTCCCTTTTATAGTTGGAAATCCTGCAGTGACAGCCAGTGAGAGCTAGATGAAGTATCAGTTCTGAATACACATATACACACACAAAACGTTCGGAATGTTATGCATAATTTCTATAATTTAATTTATTTAGAATAAAATATATTTTTAGTCATTATATTTTAATTTTTGGTATAAAAAAATGGTATTAATTTTCACATAACTTTGATCAATATAGTCCTAAAACTATAGAAAAATAGTAAATTTCATCTCTCATGAATAATTGAGAGATTAATTAATAATTTTAGATTCATTCTATAATAAAAAGATAGATTCAAATAAAATAAATAAGTGGGTATGTAGAGGAAAGGCTAGGGTTTGTTATCAATGTTGATACATCATTTTGATTTTATTTTAACGTCTCTAATTAAAATTGAACGTAAAACTTTTGTTTTATTTGATTCTTTTATATATGAAAAAAATTAAGAGATGAAAAATTAAAAAAATTAAGAGAAGGAACTTAAATGAGCTACTAAAATAAAGTTACAGTTAATAAATTAAAATGACTAAAATAAAGTTTCTCTAGGAGTAGAGGAACTGAAATAGTTAAGTAACTAAAAAAAGATTTATCATAAAATTATAGCTAGGAGAGGGTAAAAAATTTATAGAAATACAATTTTAATAATAATATTTCTCTTTTTAATTTCTTAATTAATATCCTAAACACACTGAATATTTTACTCTTTTCTTTATTTATATTTGATGGAAGAGAAAATAATTAAAATGAGGATGGTGTAATCAATGGTATTATATAAAATAAACTTTCATGATAATTTTTATATAATTTATTTTCTAACCAAATTATTTGTGTGTAAGTAATCAATATGTTCAAGTTAAGATTGAATTGTTTAAGTGATATTTAAATTTAATCTTTAATAAAAATAATTTTTTATCAGAATTTATATATCTTCTTACTAAAAGTCAAATCAGTTAAAATTTTATTTTCTTTGTGAAAGAGTGAATTAAGATAAAAAAATATATATAATTTGTTTTTTTTTATCTCTTTTTGACTGTCTTTGTTTATTTGATCACATATTTCTCTTCTTTATTTCTTTTTTATTTCCTTCGTGAAAAAATTGTTAGAAAATCTTTTGTATGAATAATTACTCAAGTAGTACCCTTTTGGGTGGAATGATTCTAGCACGAGTAGCAACATGGCAAATTGCATGCTTCCAAACAGTAAGGATTCTAGCTATTGACACTTCTGAACCGACAAAATTGAGACCTTCACTATTTATGATTCCATCTTCAATGAGCTTTGGAATGTTCTATCCCAAGCTAAAACAGTTGCTGAAGCAGAGCAGAAGACAGCACCTTTGATTTTTGCTTAATTGCAAGCTCCAAGGCCCATGCCATGTTCACATCAGCCACTATGCCGCCATCAAGTGCATTAATATCCCTTATGACCTTCTCAAGGGCAGAAGGTATGGTACTGCTTAAGGATGCCAAACATAAATTGACCACGTTTTTTCTGTCATCCTAAGGGCCTAAACCATCTGGGACTGAGATTAGTCTCACTGCTGATCCCTCAAGGACAAGGTTAACCTCCTCATTTGTTGCACTCACCAATCTCTTGTGGTTGAAATCTGTGTTGACAATGGGGACTTTTAAGCCATGTTCAGCTAGTTTTTTTGAGAAGAGCATAAGAGGATTGTCATACCCTTGAACAGGAAATGGCAAAACCAGCACATGTTTGATGCCCATCTTTTGTATATCGGTGAGGGGAGAAGAAAGAAACTTTATGAATGGTTGTGGTTTAGTTGAGGTGGTGACGAAAGAAAAGCGGCTTTATTTATATAATTTCTTAAGGTTTGAGTTTGTGTTGTTTTTGGTTTGGTAAAATGTTTGAGTTAATCTGTAACTTCATATTCAAACACGTCTTAAAGATTGATTCATTGAGCGAAAACAAAAATTATTCACAAATCATCTATGATTTTCACATTTACATCGTGATTCGAATCCATATATGTTTAGTCTGATTTACCAACAAGACCAACACATTGTTTTGTTTGAATTTCAGTTTAATTTAAATTTAAATTAATATATTACTAATTAAATATGAGATCTCTGACCTAATTTCTTATACTGTTTATTTTTAATAATTAATTTAAAATTTTAATTTCTAATTAATTAGTAGTGTAAATTACACTTTGAACGTATTTAATTAATTGATGCTGCACGCCTGCACCGTTAAAGATTGAGGAATTCTTGACTGAGACTTGTTTTATTATTGGTGTTCTTTTTTCCTATTTTTATATCTTCCTTTCGTTTTTCCTTAGGTTGGAGGATGAGATTATACAACTCGATCTGAATGATAAGTTAGAGATGGTTCTACTGTTATCGAGGAACAAAGAGGATGCGGTGACCGACAAGTTCACTGAATTTGACCTAGAAGATCAGGAGCCCAGCCAATCTTGACTGGCACACCTAATACACGATAGGCAAATGCATGACCACACATCTAGAAAAATATATTATAAATGTAAGAATATGATCTTCTTATTAAAAAAAAAAAATACTTTGCCTATAACTATTTAAGAAAAGACCCTTGATATATGTTCATGCAATGGCTATCCCCGTGTAGAATAAAAATTCCATTATTTCGAACATCGATCAACATCTCTCGTTTTCCCAAAAGAAAGTTGTTTCAATTCAACATTAAATTAGGACAATAAGAAAAATTCTCATATATATATATATATATGATCAAATTATACCATTACATAATTATTATATCATTTTTATAACTTAATATAAAATATAATTTTTATTAATTTAAACGTTAAATCATATTTATATATTATTAAGATTAATTGTGTCAAATTTTATTAAAATTAAATAATAACGAGATAATCAAATAATTTATATTTTAAAATATTATATTATTTCGATTTTATTCTATACCAACATGATAAAAAAACAAGACTTTAATATTATCTTTTTACAAATTATGATGTTCTAAAATCTTGTTTTAAAACACGACTTATCTATACTTTATAATATTTTCAAAATCTACTTATTTTTGTCAATTTTTTCAAAAATTACCCTAATTTTATAAATTTACCGTTATAATAAAATAATAATGCTCAGACAAAGGAAATATATTTCAAATGATCACTCCCCGGGCAAGCCCAATAATATATTTAGTAAAATTAATTATGATAATTTAGTAAATAATTCTATATTTAATTTAATAAAAAAACAAAAGATAATTTTTAAATAAAATATAATAATTTTAATAAGATGAGAGATTAAATTATACCGGTATCACTTTTATAATTATTATAATATTTTTATAAGTTGATATAGAAATGTGATTTTTACTGATCCAATATGGTTGAATATATTTAAATATTATCAAGATTGTTTGTGTCAAATTTTATTAAAATTAAATAATAATAAAAAAGTAATTAAATGATCCATATTTTAATATATTTTAAAATATTTATATTAAATCGATTTTAATATATATGAATGAGGTAGCAAATAATTTTAGATTAATATGAAATTTTGCATATGCGAGATCTATATAAAATAAACTTTCAATATAACGATAAATTTTAAGAAAATATTATTCAATTGAAAATTATAAAATAGTGTAATAATTATCAAATTTCATCAATATAATTTCATCTCTTCCCTTTTAATAAATTGTTTCAAAAAAGGTCTCATCTTACATCTGTTTTAAGCCTGAATAAATATTAGGAAATCTATAATGAGGCCTTTTCTGGAAACGTTGTATATTGTAGATATAAACCGTGTATATCTACAATTACAAGCATAAACATATAAAAATATTGTCTTGAAAAACACATAAATCTAAATAGAAAGAAAAAAATAGTTTATAACGACAATATAAATATAGATTAAATATATTTTAAATTTTTCTAAAACTAAGGAGTTTAATTTTAATTTTATAAAAAAAATCTTTAATTTTCATTCCTCAAAATGAAAATTTATTTTTGATTCTTACTAATGTGATGTGACACTGTGTGTTTAGTCGAAGATCAAATAACCAAAAAAAAATGATTTCAAATTTTATACGCGTATAAAATAATCACAAGGATCAAAACCAACATTTGTCTCATTTTACAGAGTTTAAAAACACAATTTTAAACTTTAAAGGGATGAAAAACAAAAAAATTATAGAAACCAAAATCAAAATACACTCATTTTAAAAGAATTAAAAACATATTTAGTTAATATTATTCAATTACAAATTATCACATGATAAACTTATTAATTTTTATAAAAATTACATATAATCCTTACTACCATGATTTAATTTTAGTTAATAGTATAAAAATAATCTGTTTACTATTAAACTCTTACAAGTAGAGATTATACATCACAAAATATTATTGGACGATAGTATAATTTTTCACATTATTTATGTATTTTAATTAAATTCATAAATATATATATATATATATATATATATTTGAAAATTAACCCTTCCATGATCATTGATTATGCAGGGAGATATAAGGCTAACATTATGATTGAAAAAGTGGATTTAACTCATTTAAAGATGAAGGGAGAAAAAATAGGTCCCCGATTTAAATCTCTTTCATTGATATTTTTAACAAAAATGTCAAATTAACATTTGTGGATAAAAACTAATTATTGATTATGCTATACTACTATAATAACAAAAAAAAACATAACCACCAAATTAAGCATAATTACTTCGCCCAATCCATAAAGAAGTTGAGATTCTTTGATGACTGACCACCTTCTAGTATGTTATTTATGACCATGTCCTTCAATTTCAATGACCTAGCTTTTATGTCTTCATCAACAAGCAGTTGATTCGCCTTCTTCCTTATCTCTTCCCTTGAAATTATTCCATTTTCATCCTTGTCTAGTCCAAGCCCAATCTTCCACACATCACATATATATGACTTGTCAAGATATTGATCAGTGGCACATGGCCAACACAAGAAAGGTACACCAGCACATATACCTTCTAGGGTAGAATTCCAACCACAGTGACTAATGAAGCAAGCCAATGCAGGGTGGTTCAATATTTTCTTCTGTGGTGCCCAACCAACTATTTTACCTTTACTTCCATGAAAATCAATTGGGTATGCATTAGCATTTTCCTTGTTGTCATTACTTGGACGTACAACCCAAATAAAAGGCTTGTCAAGGAGATCAAGTGCAAGAGCTAATTCTCCAAATTGGTTTGGATCCAATACTGCCAAACTGCCAAAGGAAACATATATGACAGATTGAGGTGGTTGTTGATCTAACCACTCTAAGCAAGTTGTGTCTTCTTCCCAGAATGAACTTTTGTTGCTCTCACTCTCCATCAATGGCCCAATGGGTAGGAACTTTGGTGATATGGAAAATGCTCCAGGCTCAAGATCATAAGTAGTGTTGCAAAGCCACCACTCTCCTAACTCCGAAGTTTGCATCTCTTGCACAAGATGGTCAAAGAATATCTTAGTAAAGCCACGCCATGGAAAGTTTTGTGTGTCCATCGTAGGCATATTTGGAGAGAGTTGAATTTCTTGTTTTTTGGTGGGAAGTCCTGTAATGCTAAAGGGAATTAATGAAAACTCCGTTGTCTCTAGTTGCACTATTAATTAACCGAGTGATTGGCATCAGGAAAATTTTGACGTGGGAAATACTAAGTTAACATCGACTATATTTGAAAGTTAACAAAAATTACGAAAATTTCTTTGTTCTATTGCCATAATGAAGTAAATTAAGTTGACCCCTTTGGTTAACATAATTAAAATAGGAAGAATCAAATTACAAATTAAAAGCCAGTACAAAATTTGCCATGTACAACTAAATTGCATGAAAATTATCTGACTTTGATTTAAAAGTATATTCACTAATATTTTGAATAGTGGTACGATAACTTTCACATGAGGTTCTGTCAAAAAAAAAAAAAAAAACAACTTTTACATGGGATGTTTAGATATTAAATGATAGCATGCATGGAATGGTATGGTATGGAACAATATCAAATAAAATTATCATAACATTATGATTAAGTTCCTCTCCAGTGATTCCATCCAATATTTAATGGTATTAATTGATGACTTGACGTGACAAATGATATAATTAGTAAACATAATATACAATTCTAACTCATTTGATTCATGAATTATATTCAACCAGCTAATTATTGAATAAAATTTTAAATTATCTTTTTGAGTTGATTTGATTTATTGTCATCCCTAAGTAAACTCATCATTTAAATATAGGATGAAATTAGGATGGAGTGACCCTATTGTGTATATTAATATATAAGAGAAATTAAACTTTTAAAGATTAGTTAACTCAATAAAAACTCAATTAGGATATCAAAACCACACAATCCCAATGCATAAGGAACTAAAAATACAGTTTTTGCAAAAAAATTATTTACCTTGAGAATCAATAATGCCATTATCAATCAGCTTTGGGATGCAAGCAACAGAAGCCAAGGAAGTTGCAGATGCTGGACAGAGAAGAGCCCCTTTGATTCCCAGTCTGTGGCCAACTTCCAAAGCCCAACCCATAGTTAATGTAACAATAATACATGTGATCTTTTTGTCAACATCCAAGGCATTAACATCTTCTATGAGCTTTGGAAGCAAAGCAGGCATGTTGCTTTTGATAGACAAAAGAACTTTCGTAACATCACTTCTGTCATCTTCAGCGTCCAAACCATCAGGGAGAGTCACCAACCCTACTTGTGAATGCTCGAGGTTGTCAGCACCAGAAGTCTTGGCTCGTTTGTGGTTGAACTCAGTGTGCACAAAAGTGATCTTGCAACCATGCTTGGCCAAAAGCTGAGAGAATTGCATAAGGGGGGTCACATGTCCTTGAACTGGAAATGGTATACAAAGAAAGTGAGGGATGCCCATTTGCATGAACTGTTGATGATGGCAAACAAGAGAATTATTAGAAGACTCGAAGATAAAAGGGTGTGATTGTTATTAATTTGTTGAGACAGGAGGGCTTGGTGAAATTAATGTTAGTAATTTATATGCATAATGCATTTTGTCTTGTATAAAAGGTCATGGCTATTGAAAGGCAAGTATGTAACGGAGGTACCTCGATCGTACTAGTCAAAGTTGGTGGGTTTGAATACACTAGCAAGGACATTTCAAATGGATAAATTATTATAAAATACATGGTCTCAATGAATTTTCATGCAACATTTAGTTAAATATTATTGCAGCTAACGTGTTAAAACATAAAACTCCCTGCCCAGGAGAAGTTTCGTCTAGCTAATATTCAAAGTTGGAGACATGTATCATCCATTCAACAGAAAAAAGAAATGTCATCATACAAATACCAAAGTTAAGTGTAAAAAACATCTGCCACGTCGTAACTATGTACATATAGCATATAGGACCATATTAAATATATTTACATACATATATATATGTTGAGAATCGGAAATAAATAATAGTATTTGATTTTAGAGATAGCATATATATATATATATATATATATATATATATATATATGATTTAGTGGAAATAGAATCGCCTTTAATTATGTGTAGTAAATATGACCAGTCTATATAAAACAATACTGATGGAATGTCATTTACACATACAGTTTCAGTCTAATATGCTTCTAGTTATTATTGTTTAATTTGGTATAAGAGCTAGCTCTCGGTGTGAGACTCAAAGCAGGGAATATACTCAAAGAATGAGATATCAACGGAGATGAAGTGCCGTCGCAGAGTAGGAGAAAAACAACGATAAGCTTTATGTGACAGATCATAACCGAGGAAGACACACTTGATGGATCGTGTGGAGAGTTTTTAAAGGTCCGGAGAAAGATTGTGGACAAATTAACCAGGTGGCCCTAAAGACAGGCGTAGGAAGAAGATGAAGAGGTAAGTTCGAAAAAGGGCAATATTGTTGGGTATGGTTCATACTTTGTCCGCAACTTTTTGAGGCATGATATTGTTGTGAATCTGAGATTTATTATTTGTAGTTTGGGTTTAGATTCATGAATAACTTTTGTGTTTAAGATTTCTTAAGTTTATATATTTTCTTGTAATCTGAATACACTATAACGAGTGGGAGAATGTAGAGAAAAGCTAAACTTAGTCCACAGGTAAATACATGTTATTTTTCTTCTTTTTCTCTCTTTATGTTTTTTTCGATTTTTGTGTGATTATTTGATACTAATAAATATGAACGCGATGCCTGATTAGACAAGACAGTAGTGGGGGCAGCATCATCTCAGCAGCGTGGGGGTAAATTGTCATGGAGAATAATGGTTTGAGTTGTCTCAATCAGATGTATATTTTTGTGCTCAACAACCTCATTTTGTTGAGGCGTGTGACCACATGAAGTTTGATGGAGAATACCTTTGGAAGCCATAAATGTCTAAAATTGGTGAGATAAATATTCATGTATTATCATTGCGAACAGAACGTATAGGATACCAAATTGAGTCATGATAAAAAATTCAAAAGGGAAAACAATTCAGATCTATTCTTCTTTAGACACAGCCATGTATAACATGATAAATCATCGGTAAAGGTCACAATATATTTAAAATTAAAATGAGAAACAATACAAGAGGGACCTCACATCTGCATAGACTAAGGCAAATGAAAAGGCAACCCTTTTTTCACTCTATCAGGAAAGCTGAACTATCTTAAAGTTACTCGACCAAATATTATTTTTGCAGTGTAGTGAGCCAGTTCTTGAATTCTCCTTTGCCAAGATTATTAGGATGCAGTAATATGCATTCTGAAAGCATATTAGTAGTGCTCCGGGCAAAGGTCTTATTTATGAAGACAAAGAACATGCTCGAATTGTTGGTTATTCTGATGCTGATTGGGCTGGTTCTCCTAGTGATAGACTCGGATACTGTGTGCTAATTGGAGGAAATTTAATATTCTGAAAGTGCAAGAAACAAAATGTTTTAGTGAAATCCAGTGTTGAGGCAGAATACAGAG
The DNA here is from genome assembly GCA_007407185.1 of Glycine tomentella. NCBI lineage: Eukaryota > Viridiplantae > Streptophyta > Magnoliopsida > Fabales > Fabaceae > Glycine > Glycine tomentella. Next base: position 207,786 of record PYAF01002672.1, on the reverse strand, counting down.
TTATGGGTTTAGTGACTTGTAAGAGAGCTCAACTTTGAAGAGACCGTGCAAATGACAGTGATATATTATTACTGGATAACATTGCATATTGCATCTAATCCAAGCTTTTATGAGAGGACAAAAATATATTGAGATAGATTGTGACTTCATCTAATCCTAAGATTCACATTTAATGTGGCTATTATATAAAGTAATAAATTAAAATACAATTTTTTAATAATAAAAATATACTAATTATAAATTAAAATATAAAATAAATGAAACACTCCATAAATGAACATGAGTCAAGTTTCTATTCACTACAAGAATTTTTCTATATACATATGATACTTTTTAAGAATAGTCATTAAGATCATAGCTATAAATATTGTGTATCTACAATTACAAACATGGACCTATAAAAAAGAATTGTTCTAAAAAAATAATAAATATAAATAGAGAAAACAGATTATTTTGATAATGTAAAAAAAATTATAATGTCATTCAACTAACAATTACTATATATATATGATAAAGTTATTAACTTTTAAAAAAATTAGATTGAAGTCATTAGTATCAAGACTTCTTTTTTAGTTAACAATATAAACTTTCTACATTATGAGTATAGAAAAATTAAACTCTTACAGGTAGAAATTACACATGAATTTTCAATACAGAACCAAATTAAGCATACTATTATACTTCGCCCAATCCATAAAGAAGTTGAGATCGATTCTTTGATGACGGACCGCCTTCTAGTATGTTATTTATGGTCATGTCCTTCAATTTCAATGACCTATAAATTAATATATATACATATATATATATATATATATATGTGTGTTTTTGTGAGTGTAGGTATTATTAATTGTTTTAATATATATATATATATATATATTTAAACATAAACAAAATTTTTATTGCAGGGCTGTTAGAGTAAAACATTGTATTCTTTTATAAAATTATATGTTTATTAATGTAAAGGTGTAAGTACCAATATATGTGACTCTTCGTCAACATATATATAAGATATGACTTTTTAACCAGATTTAAAATATGCGACACTTTATTAATGAGATGTTACTGTTCATCAAAAGTTGTGAGATGTGCATTTTAAAAGGTAAAATCTTTTCATTAAAAGACAAGGTAAAATCTTTTAAAGACATGATGAGTTAATCTATAAATAGAATCAATCTACATGCAGAAAAATAGAGAATAAAATCACATGATTTTTCATATTTTTTGCATTTAAATCATTTTCTTTCTTTTGCTATGCACCAAGAGAATTGAGGAAACTATATTATCCTATAAACTACCATATATTGACGAATGCATAATGTGGGTGTACAAATCATGTCAAGGAACTCTATTACTATTATATCATAAAAAGACTTCAGTGGTACACCTTATTACGTCCAATTTCTATAGAGATAGATAGGGACAAAACAAACCTATATATAATATTAGTGTTTTACACATATCTTGGAGATTTGTGTTTTTTTTTTTTTTTTGTTTCTTCTTTCTTGCAAGACCGTTACCATCAATAATCTCTTCAAAGATGTTTTTTTGGTTGTTGCGGAGCCATCATCACCAATTTACAGCAACAATCTTTAGGTTCGACTACCAATCAATAAAGATTGTTCCAACAATCTTTAATTTTGAGTTTTGTCAAAAATGAATGTTCCAACAATCTTTAGATTTGAGTAGTAGCCAATAAAAATAGTTCCAGTAATCTTTAGGTTTAATTTTGAATCAATAAAGATTGCTCAAACAGGGGCATTTCATAATATAAATTTGTGTGATCAATACTTATATATTGGGATTTTATATTGCATTTCATACTATGAGGACATTTTATAATTACACATGCATATAATATTAAGAAAATTTTTAAATTTGTGTGGACAATTGCTCCCAATGTCTCCCAAGTAAATTCGTTCTTAGTCATCGGCAATGAATATATATTTCACTCTTATAACGTGGTAACAAAAGAAAAACTATTGTTTTTAACTTATAAAAAATAAAAGTTTTATATTTTTATTTAAAAATCTTACATAGTTACTATTCATTATTTAGAAAATGTATTTTTAAAAAATATTTATAACCGGCTAGTTTCTTCCTATATTTAGAATAAGCCTTGACTAATTAAGCATCAATCTTTCTTTGCAAGTTTTTTTTTTTGGTAAAAAATCTTTGCAAGTATTTAACCATACACTATAAATGGAGCTATATACCAAAAAAGTAGCAGCAGCACCAACACGAAAGATCCAAAATGTAGTTTGATTCATTTTAGGGCAAACTAATAATAGTGTGCTTGTGAATCTAATAGGCTGGATTTTAAGGAGGATTAGTCAAACATCATTTTAGTGGAAACAAAGTTGCAAGTGCATTTATTATGAGCTCATAAAGTAAAATAATTTGAATTTTGAATACACAAGGCTATATGTAAACAAATAATGTAACTCAAAATACAGATGAAATTTATTGTTTTTTTATGGAGGCATCAAGCTGATATGAAGCAGATAAGAAATACCTTACCTGTTTGTTGGTTATATATTACAAACAAAATATTCTTTTTTTTTCTTATGATGTATGTGCTTTATTGAAGCTATTTTCAATTTCCATTACAGAAAAGAGCAAATGTCTACAGATTGGCATTAAACTATTACCTCAACCAGTGGCATGATCTGTTCCTTTGTCAACAAACTTCTGCAGTTCCAATTAAACTGCCCAAGCTTCATATTACTAGTGCATCATCGACCTGAGCTACATAACCTTCACTGTTTGCATGGTATATCTTGATAGAGCTCCGACAATGGATTCCGGCTCGTCTCCGAGCCTCATTAATCAACTCGGTTACTACATCATGGATGCCAAAGTCATAGAAAAATGGTCATAAAATACTGTAGGCTGCAAAAAAAAATTAAACACAACAAAAATAAAGATGTAGCCTTGAAGATTTCAATATATGTGCAAGCAAACAGATTATCTTAATTCCTTAGTCCTTACAGTTTTTTAAGAGACTACAAATACTGTTCAACTTTTTCAGGAAAATATTATTAAACTACCTTTAAAATGACGGGTGTATCATGAAAGCATTAGATAATACGAAATCATAAAAATATTAAGAAATGTATTCTAAATAGATTCTTGTGATAGAAGCCAAGCTTTTATATATGCCAAATCAGGTTTGTTGATGGAATCATAGTGCCGGAGATGTTGTGACCACGATGGCTCGGAAGATGAGCTTCAAAGAATGCAGAGTCTCTTTATGTCCTCAGAAAATTGGCATAAGTGCTCGGAATCAGAACGAAAGCTAGGGGATGAAGCTCTCTGTATACCTTCTTCAATGTCTCTTTCCTCACTTTTCAAGCTTTTGCAACTTTGTTGATGTCTAACCCAATTAAATGCAAATTCTCATCAAGATACATACGAATTATTCAAAACTTGGATTTCAAAGAAAAGAAGAGACTTATAGAGAAATCGGTCAAGTTTCAACGGCTTGTTGAAATTTTTTGTTGCAATGTACCATAATCCATCAAAAAGGGAAATTCTTCATGTTTAGTAAAAAAAGAATCTAAAAATTAAGTGAGGGGTGCAAACAAAAAATGAAAATTCTTCATGTTTAGCTAGTACAAAATTTTGAACATTAAAATTCAAGTAAATCAATTACAATGCAAATTATTTTTATCATTTCTCTCTTACGTGTGTGTATAGTCATGTAAGAATTTCACTATAGATATTTCAATTCATAAAAAATTTATTAGCAAATATTAATTTATTAATTTTGTTAGAAAAAGATTCGAACTCACAACCTCTATCTCCTTTTTTCTCAATAACATCTTTTTTAATTGTCAACCATCAAATTAATTTTATATCTTTCATATCTCATAATTCCTAATTATTCAGGATGAATAACAGTTTTCTTGAGGACGAAAAAAGTAGGCAATCCCAGAAGGAAAAAGAGAGAGGGGGGGGGGGGGGGGGGGGGGGGGGGGGGGGGGGGGGGGGGGGGGGAGAGAGGGAGAGAGGGAATTGTGCTATCAGATTGTTTGATTGTAGGGAAGGAAAAGAAAATTAAAAACATCTTCAACATTTCATATGGAACTCTAGAATGTGAATATGGGAAATGATATACTTAGACACCTATGCATTAGACACAGAGATTCAAATAGAAGAAAAATATGTAAATATGATAAGTAATATATGTATCAAATTAAAAAGATTTGCATAAAAATAAAAAATAAGGGAGTATCTAACTTAGGTTAAATAATTCCTAAAAGATGATTAATGCAATTAAAAATTATACTAACCATCTTGAAGTACATAATTAATTTCACTAATACTCTTTTATGAGATTGTTTAATATTATATTTTTATTTAAAGGGTTTTTCATAAAATTCACTTAGAAAGTAGCATTTTTTTAAAATTAAACACAAAATTAAAGAGTGTAAGTGCAATTATTTCTTTTCAACATAGGTAAAGAAAAGTATCGAACTTGAAATACACCAAATTCATATTCATACTTTAATGGATAAAACACGAGTTTGTGTGTGCCAGTAAAAGAAGTCAGTTTTTCCATGTGAGCTGGTTTTGATTAATTTCTATAATATAATAATATGATATGAATGCAAACACAAAACTTGCAATAAATTTACATAGCAAAACACAGCATACAGATATGCAAATACATGTTATACTGCAGTGTAGGATCACATAACCAAAATTAATACATTCAAATTATGTGGGAATGAGAATGGATGGTTTTGGGATCCACCGAGAGTTGGTCTGGTAAGCTCAACTCCTTCATCTGGATTTCCCAGATCGTTGTATGTATCAAAATCATATATTCTATCAGATAATGTTCTAACTCCTTTCCCATCACCTCTAAGATTTATCAGCTCCTTCTCCCTCGATACTCTTAAGTCCGCAGGTGTATCACCTGGTAAATATGTCTGACAAAATAAATCAAATAATATATAATATAATTTCAGAGTTTTTTTTTGGTTAAAACCAGAATTAACACACAAAAAAAAAGACAAAAATTGTATGTAATAAAATATTAGTACTGTCTTTTTCTAAGTGGTTGTATTAAATTGGGTGGTGTCTATGTTGTAGGTGGTTGAAATGTAAACTTAAATTAACCCCAGCATTAGTCAATAAGAACTTTCAAAACTCATTTCACAGGTATAGCTGCTTGTTTACGACTTTGATGAAGACTTTTTCTTTGATGTAAAATAACTACAATACAAAGCAGCCGAGTCTACAATTGAAAGTTTGAAATTTTTCAATAAAAAAAGAAAATGGAGTGCCTTTTCAACTGATTAGCATTCAAATATAATTAACCAGTAATTGCTTTGACCTTTCCAAGTTGGAAAATTACTGGTTAGTTAGTCACCTTGTTAGAAAAGAATATGCTCTCTTCTTGTACCCACGACTTGCAAGGGAAATGAACTGCTCCACTGACAAACCCTTCGATGGTTATACTTTCCAAGAAGAACTCTCTTTGGTGTTTGTTTCTCACGGTAATAGCTCCAGGGACTCCAAAATTCGAGTCCACAATGAATTCAGTTGTATAATTAACTCTCTCTGCTTTCACTTTCGATTTCTTCGACTTTCTTAGCGCTGCTTTGCTGCTCTTCTGTGGAGATTTCGTTTCTAAGAATCATTAAAATGATAGAAGAAAATTAAAGAACTTTTCTGTTGTGAAATGGTCAATTTGTGACACCTGCAGCTAACTAGAAAAAGAAAATGATTAGAATGGTGAGTTGTGAAAGGCTGGCTTACTTGGATCAAATGCTTCAACATAGTCTCTTTGAAATCCTCTTTAATTTTATTCCTCACTATCACCACCGCTCTGACCTTGAATTGTACTGGTGTCTCTGCATGCACTGTCAGTGTGGTCTTTATCAAATCCTCATAAATAGCTGCCACCAGAAACTTTACTCCCTTCCTCAACCTCATAAATCTTGTGTTTTCCGATGGAAGCAAGATAGGATTGACCCAGAAGGTGCCATGCTTGTTGTGCAGAAACACTTTGGAGGAAGCAGAAACAAATGAGGAAAAACCCATAAGTTCTTTTGCAAGGGCCATGTTCTGTTTCTTTCTTAGCTTCTTTGCAATATGGAACGGGTCGGGATGAGCAGCTCGTATTTGATTAATACTATGAGAAGTCAGTCAGCATCCACCTGTTTTTTAATTTTATGAAAAGAAAAACATACATACATACTACTCCCTAGGCCTATTTATTTGTCAATGAAATACCAAGCACTAACTAATCAAACTTAATCTACAAGCAATTAGACATCAAGTCATTCACATTGGATAGTTATGCCAATGACATTAACTTAATCTACTAGTTAAAATCCATACTTGTGTGTATTTGACATATATAGATAAGGGCAGCAATGAGGTTAGTATTATACATATTTATCAAAAGCTGTCATAGAAAAATTCTTCTAAAAGCTTGTTCCATAAGCTGCCTTTACAGTTCGTCAAAAGTAGTTTTTGCAAAAAATATTGATGTTTTTTTACATGCATTAACTTAAGATGAAGAGTGAAGGTTTCCAAACAGCAATCCTTGACAAAAAAAAAAAAAATAATAACAGCTGCTTCAAGCAAATAAATCAAATCAACACTGAGATTGAGAAATAATACCAGCATCCCTATTAGAAAAATATTCGAGGATGAGACATGAAAGAGGTCAGGATTTTCATGCTGGTAATGATATAGCTAACATAATCCTGAACCTTTTGTATCTTGTTCCTATATGTTTTGACGTGATTTAAGCATTAAAAAATGTTCTCACATGGTTTATAACAACATTTGATTATTGTAAGATGACTACAAGAGGGGATTTTAAATATTTACCCACATCTCTCTAGTATTCTCCTATGGTGTTACAGATGGTGCGCGCCCTCTGGGCTATTATTATTATTTTGCAATGTGACCAGCGACCAGGACAAACAGAAATACCCAGCTCAAAAATTCCTAACTATTGAATGCTTCTCTTTTAGAGAATGCAAAGAAAAGAAGCTACAATTTTACACGCAAACTGTTATAGCAATTTCACTCTTAGGATAGGTTTATGTCCCTAGAATTAAGTTTTCAATATCATTCACATCTCAAATCAATTTTCGTCAAGAGCCATAGTATTTTCACTAACTCCTCAAAGTAAGACAATGTAATTACAAAAGCAAAGAGATTCACATTTCCGATTCCACATAACACATAATAGAGAGGATTCCTACAACCAAACAAAAAGCCAAACTCCCAAACACATCCTTTAAAACCAAAACCCTAACCCTAACCACCTAACACCCAAACATCCCAACCTTCTTTCTAAGCCCTCTCGCCTCTGATCCTGCGTGCAAGCTGAATGTCCTTGGGCATAATGGTAACCCTCTTCGCATGAATCGCACAGAGGTTAGTGTCCTCGAACAACCCAACGAGGTAAGCCTCAGCAGCCTCCTGAAGCGCGGAAACAGCGCTGCTCTGGAAACGCAAATCGGTCTTGAAATCCTGCGCGATTTCTCTTACGAGCCTCTGAAACGGAAGCTTCCTGATGAGAAGCTCGGTGCTCTTCTGGTATTTTCTGATTTCCCTCAGCGCCACGGTTCCCGGCCTGAAGCGGTGGGGCTTCTTCACTCCTCCGGTCGCCGGAGCGGACTTCCGAGCGGCCTTGGTGGCGAGCTGCTTACGTGGCGCCTTGCCACCGGTGGACTTGCGAGCGGTTTGCTTAGTACGAGCCATATCGAAGAGCGTATTGAAGAAAGTGAAAGGTGTTTTTTTTTTTTTCTCGGGAAAGTGAAGGAAAAGGAAATTCAAAACTACGAGAGATGAATGGGAATTTGGTCGGATATATATAAGGGGAAATTTTTGGTGAAGGAGATGGAGGGGAATGGCGCGGGAATTGTGAGAACTTCTTTTCGGAAGATGATAAGGGAAAAGCGTGGCCGTTGATGGAAAGGGATATCAACGGTTGTGTGTGAGTTAAAGTAAGGGCACACGGATCGCTATCCGTGGCACTAGAAAGTAACCAATAGGGTTGTTTTGTATCGTTAACAACAATTTTGGCATTGAGTATTGAGATTGAGAGGCAAAGTTCTTGGAAATACTAGCTTTGTTATTCTTTTAGTTTTAAAATTAATTAATTAAGTATGGGTTTCGTACGATGTACATTGTTTATATTTTCTTATTTTTAAAGAAATAAAAAATAAACTGAAATAAATATAAGTTTAATACTTCAGTAAATAATATATGTTTTTGTCCTCCAAAAATGAACTAGATTTGATTTTAGTCCTTTTAAAAAATTCTTGACATTTCATCCCAGAATTTTAGAAATACTAGATTTTAGTCTGAGTGACATGGGAAAATATATGCAGGAGGAAGAAAGAGTGTGGGTGGTTAGGGGTTAAGAATTTGAAGGCTTTTTAATTTGGTGTTACTTGAAAAATAAAGGTAGCGAGCCAAGGGAAAGCGACAGAGTTTTTAGTAGAGTAATCAAGTGTAAGTATGAGATGAAAGATGCAAGGTGGACAAAATAAAGGCATATAGGATGCTTCAGGTGTTGGATGAACATAAACTATGTGGGAAAGGGATTGCAACTTACACCAAAGTTAGTTGTCAAACAATATTCATAAAAAGGTAAGGGGGTAAGGTTATGTAAAAAGTTTATGCAATTTAAATTATTGCAAAAGAGTGAAGGGTGGATGACTTAGGTGGTAAAGGTATGGAGATAAAGATGTAGATAGGTTGTTTCAGTGATAATAAAAGCTATTGGATGGGTTGGAAATCTCGTTAAATAATACAATTTTGAGAAAATAGAAGGAGCATGGGTTGGTGGAAAGGAGACAAATTAAGTATTTATTTACTGAAGTAATTATGTAAAAACTCAAGGAACATGTGGAAGAGTTTTCCAACAATACGTTGGTGAAAAATGTACCTTCAAAAGGTGCAAATATTTATGGAAGCTTGCTTTGGATATATTATAATACCATAGTCAAGGGATGTGGTAAAAAAGTAGAACATTTAACACATTTGTTTTTGAATATGGAGTCTCAGGCTAAAATATGGAAGGTGTGTTTAAGTTGATGGGAAATTATCTTGGTGGGCAAGAAAATATATAAGATGTCAATATAGTTTGTAGTTGTCTAGTCAATGTGGTTGGCTTGTGATTCTTTTTTTTTTTTTTACATTATGTGTAAGCTATGATGAACAAAATTGAAACAGTCAAGATTCATTATTGGCAATGGATCATGTTTGAGGATTAAATGAAAACATATAAATTGAAAAATTAATTGAACAAATCATGTTTGTAAAGCAACTTTGAACAAATTAATTACCACAATGTGTAGCATAGTAAAATGTAATGGCAACATTAGTACATTACACAAAAATGCAAGTTTTTGGCAATATGCTTGATACAAATCATATCAATCACTCCAATTTACTTTGATTGTTTATTGATTTGATGATATCAATATCAGGTCAAAGACATTTTTTTGGTAAATCAAAGTGATTGTATTAAAACAATATGTTCGTGAACATCATCATTAGTACCATTGTTGAATCACCGACACCTAGGACATTTAAGACATTGAGCCTTAGCTACCAATACATAAGAAGCACTATCCAAATAAAAAATTAAACCAAAATAGCTATAGGATAAAGTTATGATCAAATTGGTTAAATTAGTCCATTTGAGATAAGTTTTAAAACATTACTTTTATGGAATAAAAAAATATATCTATTATTGAATAAAGTAATTTTTGCATGAATTTTGAGGATTATATATTTATTATGTTTCAACCCCCAAACATTAACTTTGGATTCCATCCTGACTCCTAGTCCACCTCAGTTGTGATGGATAGTCGCAGGCAAAAACGATGCATCGAATTCTAACATTGTGACGAATAATTATAGGCAAAAGGGGTGTGTTGAAATTTCATATTGATTAGAAATGGTGTCAAGATAAAGTATATAAGTGAAGAATAATTCGAATCTAACAAATTAAATTGTAGGATTGAGTTAGACTCAAATCTACATAACATGGTATTAGAACTTATCTTATATTCATTTTAAAGTTGAATTAAACACAAACTCACATTCTAACAAAATATAATAAAATTCATGAATTTTATTGTGGTTTAAACATTCTCAAACTCTGTAATTGTAGGAAGATTTAGAAAACTTGAAATGTATTTATATATTGCAGGCGAAAGTTGGAATAGTTAATATATGATATGCTTAGTTTGAAGCTTGAAAATGAGGAGTCTCGTGTGTCTTAAGAAGTATTAGTGAGGAACTTCTATTTTGATACACAACTAGTTTTTAATCTGCAAGAATTTTAAATGTAACAATCACATGAAAAAGTGACATGCATTATTTGCATTTAGAGTTGAGTTCAATTCACTTCTCTTTGTCTGTGCTTTTATATGCCTATTAAGATTAAGAAAAAAAACAAAAGCACATGAAATTAAGAAGGCAATAGTAGAAAAAAACTAGCAACTTAGTATATGTAATCCACCAAAGAATGTTTTAATAACATTGAAGTACATATTAGTCATCACCAAAATGGAGGAGTTAGTGATAACAACATTTGTAAAAATCAAAAATAAATTTATAATGACAACATTTGTAAAAGTTAAAAATACATAACTATTTATAAATAAAAACCATGATTACAATATTTGTAAAATCCAAAAAATTGAACTACATTTATGACTAGTGAAACATAAGTGTACCCACTAGAATGTACCTCATACTTGCCTATCACCATTTACCCTCTACAAGGACATTTATGATAAAATAAATTTCATTTTATTTATTTTCTTATCAGTACATTGTAGTGTAAAGTCATGATATCTAGGGAGCATATGACAAATGTATATCTTAGTCTATAAAATTTATAATTTTTATTTAATCCTCTGCATCAATTGTCTGTTTATTATCAAGAGTTTGTTATCAAGAGCTCGACACAAATAGAGATAGAGGTCGATCGAAACTTACCTAAGAAAAAGTAATTAAACAAGACCCAATGAAGTGTGACATAAATTGGCGGACGGTATGTCTTGGGACGGAGTGAAGAAAAGTTATAAGTTTGGTAGAGGGTTAAACTCATTAGTAATTCTATGTTTCAATCATTCCCTTGTTTTAGTTCTTTTCCTTTTCTTTTCTCCCTTCTTCCTTTCACTCTTTTTTCTCTCTTTTGTCTTTTTTCTACTTTTTTTTTCCCCTCTCCTTTTCTCTTTCTGTCTCATTTACGATTTATTATTGGGTTCATCTACTACCGACCCCAATTAACTTGGATTAAAGGTGTTGTTGATGTTGATCAATTGTCTATTTAATGTATGCAAATGGAAGATTAGATTAAAGTTACAAAATTTTAGAATTTATGGGCTAAAATAAAAAAATAATTAACATGTGAGAAATTTTTAAAAAAATAGAAATTATAATTTAGCCCAAAAAAAAAATGAATGTATATGGACAAGGACATGCGGATTAATTTGATTTTTTTTAATAGAAAAAAGGAATGTTACCAATAAAATTCATTAAAAAATAATACTTCATATGCACAACTCATCTTTACTTTAGTACGAAACGGAAACAGAAACAAACGACGGAAGTTTTGTCAAACCCCGTCGATATCGTTTAATCTATGCATTGTGTCGTTTAACCCATCTGACGTCACGCAACTGTACGACGTTAGGCGGTAGGCACAAAACCCCCTTTCACACTTTCACTGACCAATCGCGTTCGTTCCAAGTTCCAACCCAACACCGACGCTCGCGTGAATCCTGAAGCATAGAGAACCAAAACACGACGCAATTGCACTTCTTCTTCTTCTTTCGCAACTCAGAATCGCTTAAACAATGACAGAGGATAGCATCGTTAGGGTTTCTTCTTCCAACGAAACCTTCGCGGCCAACGAGGCTTCGCAGACACGGCAGCGGTAAAATCTTCTTCACTGTAATGCCTTCCTTTTCGTGTTTTTGCAAATAAAGTGAATTTGGCTTGGATTTTGTGCGGTGTTGATTCTATTGATTTATTTGTCGTTCTGCTTTGTTTTTATTTGGTTTATGGAATTGTGATTATTTGTATGGAGTGTGTAGTGCTTGAGATTTTAGAATTAGGGTTGCATCGGCATCCGAGCTGAATTGCATGTTGTGATCCATGTGGCTTCCCTCACCTAGTGGGATAAGAAGCTGTTTTTGTTGTATGGACATGTGACGGATTTGGTGAGTGTTTTGGTTTCTGTGTAGAAAGAAGAGAAAGTGGGATCAACCGGCGGAGTCGTTGATGCCAGTTGTGATGACAGTCCCTGGAGCACTCCCTTTGAGCAATGCCGTGTCTCTTGGTGGGGTTGCATTTCCCGCCATAGCTCCGGTGATCTCCAGCGCGCTTTTGACGAATCCTCTGGCAGCTTCTGCTCAGCTTCCGCAACTTGCAGCTGCAGCTGCTGTTGCCGCGCAAAAATTGAATCAAGTGAGTGTGAGACTTTTAATCTCTAATAATGTTTATCATGTTTGCTGGTGCCCTTTCTTGATTAAAACTGCTATGTCATCATTTTATTGTTTTGGTTTTGGGGAAGGGGATTATGTAGTTGTTACATGAAATTTTATTCTAGGATTTGTAATATGGGAATGGTAGGGAGATCTTTGAAGGTTCAATAAACACAATAAAGGGGGACGAATTGTGCTCCACCAGCATTTGTTTAATTTGAAAAACCAAAGCCTTGGTCCAATAAGAATTAATATTGCAGCACAGAAGTTTATATGGAAAAGTTACAACTATGCAGAAACAAGTATCTGTCTGGTGTTGAATTTTCCAGTATTAATAAGACTATGGGTGTTATATAAGCAAACTTTTTGGGGGGAGGGAGTTGGAATTGGAATATAGGTAATACTTATTAGTTAGTTATAACAGTCAGCTATTAGAGAGAGGACAAAAAAACCCGGCAGAACAGTGGAGTGCTGGGAATCTTATTTTCCTCCGGGGTCTTAAGATACCCACTGAAGCAAATTTGCATAAACAGAACTAAAATGAAGATAAGATGCAAAGATGTAAACAGCAACAAAATGATAAACAAGAGCTTGAGCATTCAATTTTATATTGGTTTTGCCAAAAATAAGCCTACATGTCTCCAGTTGAACACTGGAGATTTTACTGAAGCTGAGTTGTATTTCTTCAATCTTACTCTTTCCAATTTAGAATAAGTTATTTCAAAGAAAAATCTTACATTTTTTTCTCTGAATAATGTATTTTATTGTACAGATAGAGCTTCTTTGTTTCTATTCTGATGATACAATGTTTTTCCCTTCGGAGCTCTGATAACATAGTATAATCTAAATATATTGTGCAGAGAGTACTTCTCAGAGAATTCTCGACATTTCTTCAATTCCTGTTATGCACTATTAGGCGATGAAACTCACTTATAAAGAATTATGTAATCCCTTAAAGTGCAGTACAACACCTTTTCACTGGCCCTTGTACACCCTTGTCTATGCATGTGTGTAACTTTGTGTCACAGGGACTGTTTGCTAATATTATGGAATTGATGAGTAGACTATTGAGCTTAGCTCTACTGAGTTACACTTGAAGTGATCTTCTCTAGACATAATCCTCTTGGAACTTGCTCCATCACGAGTTCTTGATATTGAAACTTTAGAAATTCTGCAAATTTGATTTTGCAGTTTGATAATAACATGATTTGGTTGATCTTGATATCAAAACTGTAGAAACTTTTTAGGCTGGTTCTATTTAAGATCAAATATATTTTCAAATTATAAGTTTTTAGCTTCTACCCATTATATTGCAATTTGAAATTTAGCCTGATTCATTTGCACTTCTCAGAGTCACCGCTCATAGGTTTTCAGAATGGCTTTTGGGATGGGGTGAAATCAGTGACTATATTTGTCCTTTGTTATCATCAATATTCTACTGTCTCAGTGATTATATTGATGTTTATTTTTATTTCATTTTATGTGATGGTGCATGTTTTGAGAAATGCGTGTTCTGTTGTCACAAGCTCGCATGTATTCTTTTTCATCTAGTTTCCTTAGAATAATTGCTCAAGTGTAGATGGATGCTGTATAACCTGTCTAATTTAATAAGTTTTTGTCTACCTAGATATTTTGCCGTATACTTATGATGCTTTTTTTCCGCAACACTTTTACATTATTTTTTATTATGGATTAGCTTTTGTATATGTTAAATAATATTTCAACTTTCAAGTTCCATATCTTAATTGTGAGATGAATTTTCTTGTAGCATAAGATTCAAGATGAATTAATAATTGCTCGAGAAATTGTCATAAATGATGCAGAGTCTTCTGTTCGCTACAAGTTGACAAAACGCCAAACACAAGAGGAGGTGAATTATGTACAATCAATTCTACAATCTTTTAACACCAAACTCTTAATTTTTTATCTTTAATGATTGATCTTCTTCTTCATGCAGATCCAGAGGTGCACTGGTGCCATAGTTATAACTAGGTTTGTTGGTCATTTAAGGCATTTCTAAAACCCTTTTGGTGTTTTTTATACTCCTGCATGTAATGTATATCCTGAATTTTTCCATAGGGGGAAGTATCGGCTGCCTAATGCACCACATGATGGAGAGAAGCCACTGTACCTTCACATCTCTGCAGGAGCTCATGTAAGAACTGCTGCTTGATTTCATATAGCATGATGATTGGGTTAAATAATCAATTCATTAGATATTTTGTGTAATTCTTTGTTTTGATACTAAAGTAAACATTTATTACTTTATAGATTGGAAAGCTTTGAGATGTCAAAATTAAAATAATGTCTAATCAAAGCAATAAATGAAATGTCATATGAAAGGGATTGATGGATGTTTGTAAATGAAAATGTTTTCTTATTCTTTGAAAAAGAAGCACATGTCTTGTTTGTATCATCACTCATGACACAGTAATGCACAAATTGGTAGTGTTTGTTTGTTTGTTTTGACATTCACTAATGGTAGTGTTACACATGAACTAATTATGTAATTTAGTTTTGCTTTTGGTGATATCAAATTTTATTGCAGATAAAAGAGACAGCAGAACGAATTTTAGCTGTTGATCGTGCTGCTGCAATGATTGAAGAAATTCTCAAACAGGGGCAAAATTCACAGTCAATTTCTTCTGTCACACCTTCCGCTTTGGTTAATGGACTGAAGGTAGACATTCATTTATTACTAGCTTATGCACATTGTTGTGAGGTGATGTGTTAAGTGTTAACCAAAATTTCTTACTGAATCAGATGCTGAGTACATGCGTGTTTTTGGGCTTTGATGCTGATCCTTCATTGAACATTGTTGCTCGTATACGTGGACCAAATGTAAGCCCTTCCCTACCCAATTGATTTATCTAGTCAATGTTGGAGGTTGGGTTCATCTATGACCTGATGTGGATTAGTCTGCCACAAATTTTATAAGATGATTGCTAGAGCCTAGAAGGTTTTCTGGTCTCTTTCGATTTGTGATGTGTGACCCCTTGGTCATTTGCTGTTTTTGTTTTCATACTACTATAGCCTTTCACTCACTAGGAGTACCTATGTCTTTGTTCTCAACTTATGATTTGATGGTGTGAAAATACTTCGGTGTTCCTAGGAGTACTGATTTTCCAAGAGTTGATTAAGCAATAAAAGGGAGGATGGACTGGGGACTGGAGGAGTCAGGAGTGTTGTTACAGTTTATGGTTACATGAGAAATACTAGGAACACACTCTCTGTCACACTGTTTTAACACACCCTCTTTTATTTGTTGAAATTCATTCAAAATGACAAAATTTTGTGGGTCCCTCATCATATTTAATGATTCTCTCTTGATTTTGTAGTTTCAATAAATTTTAACCAATTAGAGAGAGTGTGTTTGAAGGAGTGTGTTCCTAGCACTTCTCTTGTTTACATATGGCATTGTAATACTTCTTAGATCCTGAAAGTGATATTCAGATGGATGGAATTGGAAAATGGTTCTTCTGATGACTTTTGAAGCACATGTTGTATGAATACTTTAATCCAAGAGACTGGAATGAAAGTACGTCCACACACAATCACAAGTCACAAGAACAAAGGATGCTTATCAAATATTTATTTACAAGAATAAAAATAGAGACCGAACATTCTCTGATTCACGCAGAACACATCAATCATCAATGAATAAAACTATATTTAACACCCCCCCCCCCCAAAAAAAAAAAAATCTGGACTGTTGCTAAATAGTAGTCTCATCCTACGCTTCAGAAATAGTTAGCCGGCCTAGGTTAATATTTTTTATTCAATGCCATGCATCACTACATTTTTATTTCCATTTGCTGGATATAATTCTTTAGTATTTTCTGAATTTTACATTGTGTATAATGAAGTCGAGATAATCTAATGTTTCAAGCTTTCTCTGACATCTCCATACGATTGGGAGAAATTGTTTTGGTGTTGGTGGTGGTTTGGATTTGAACCTGCAGGACCAGTATATAAATCACATTATGAATGAAACAGGAGCAACAGTTGTACTGAGAGGATGTGGTTCAGGAAACAATGAATGCTTGAATGGAGAAGGTACCTTTTCATTTCTGTGATCTGGACTTGTACAGGCATGGTATTTCAGCATAGCTTATGTTTTAATTGTACATGTTTTTCAATTTAATTACTTTTCTGCTTGCAGATGGACAGCAGCCCCTGCATCTGTTTTTGTCTAGTAACAATGCGAAAAGTCTTGAAGACGCTAAGCTTTTGGCTGAAAATCTTTTGGATACAATCTGTACGGAGTGTGGTGCTTCAAGGTATTTATTTTTATACTAATTGGGGTATGGGATTTGTGGTCAGATGTTTCTCCTCCAGAGTGGAAAATTTCTGAAATTTTGTGCCCTCGTCAGATTTTAGCTCTTGCCATGAAGAAATAATTTTTCTTTCTTTCTAAAATTCATAGTTTCTTGCATTTGATCAATTATGGAGCATGACACCTACCTTTTGATAATACAAATTTACAGCATACTGTTTTTTTCATTCGTGGACTATTTTTAGCACTTGTGCATTTGCTGTGAATAATTGGTGTATTACTTTGGTTCCATTGAGGAAAAGGGGGCCTAAATAGTAACTTTTTCTCTGTCCATCCTGGAAAAACATAAACCCTCTTTTTAATACGAGGGATTTGATCTCATTTTAAGCTGGACTAGAAAGATATCTTATCAGAGACTCAGATACCTTGTTGTGCACCTGGTGCTTGATGAGAGATCCTCACCTCTGTAAACAATTGTTGCTTTAAGGTGCTCTTAGTAATTTGAAAAAATTGATATACTTTAAGATGAGACATAAGTAGTAAATGAACATTCTAGGAGCTTTTGCCCTTACTATGAGGACTAGCCTAACCCTGTATACCCTAGAGTTGAGTTTCAGGTTGACACCTAGTAGCTTTTGCCCTCCATTCAGTCCATGACAGAATCTCGTTTAGGGTTGCATAATTTTTTTTCATGAATGTAGGTTCTCTTCCTGTTGCTGTCCTATTCACTGATCACTCTTATAATTATCCTGCTGTCACTATTATTTTATTTACAATTTGAGTACTTCTCGGTTGCAGGTATAGTTCTTTAATATAGCTGTGTACTTTGATTTGGCAATTTTAACCCTGGATTTCGTTGGATGATTCATTTGTTAAATTTAAAACTTTTGGTTTGTATTGAAGTTAAATTTAGTTTTAATATTTTGTGGAACTGAGATTTAGTTTAAGAGGGCAGTTTGTGTGTGGGAAGTTGAGGCTGATAAATCTGATTGATAGTAGAGAAAATTTCCCCTGCCTTCTGCCATTTCAATGCTTTAAGCTAGTGTTGTTTGATTATATTTATTTTTGGTACTGTGATAAACTATTTTATGTTGGATTCATATAAGTTTTAGGTTTTAACTTATGATTTAACTGTCATAGGGTTTCATCATGTAAGGTTTATAGTGCTGTTCCACCTCCACAGCAGGTATACACTGCTGTTCCACCTCCCCAGCAGGTATATAGTGCTGTTCCACCACCCCAGCAGGTTTATAGTGGCCCTTCTTTGTTGAAGCACATTCCTACTGCCATTTCACCCCCACAAGTAGTTTATAGTGCTGTTCCACCCCCACAGCAGTTGTTGACTGGAGTTCAAAGTTCTGGAATAGACCTAGAGGCAGGTGCCAGCCTAATCACTAGTTCAATGTCAGCAGCTGGGGTCTTGACACCGGTTCCTCCAGCTTCCTTGGTTGGAGTGACTGGTGTCACTGGTGCCCTCACTTTGGGGACTACACCACAATCTATAGGACATTTAAGCTCTGGGCCTCAAGCAAACATGACTGGTTATACTCCTTCCCCTTTAGTATCAGGTGGTACTAGCTATATTGGATATGGCGGATTATATCCTCAAGCTACCCCTTTGCAACAAGTTGCCCTTGCCTTGAGACACTCACCTCCTGTCGCATCAACAATTGCTCCCACAACATCAGCATCAAACAGAGAATCCAAGTCAACCTTAAGCTCTGATCTTGAAAAGGAGAAACGGCCGCCTCAGAGACGAAAGTTTCAAGAATTGCCAGTTGGTTCAAAAGACACAACAAAACTCAATCAGGTCATTGCATTGTCATTGATAAATTCTTTATATACATCATTGCATGCATCAAGGGAAATATCATTCAAGTTCCTTCATTAAACAACACAAAACCATCCCAGAAACTCCACTTTCTTTCAAAACCTTAGTTGAGTTGACACCAACTCCTAACATTTTTATGCAGAGGGTTAGACTGCCTTTTTATCAGTTATATGTAGACAGGTTTGTGGTATGGTTAGTGTCTCCAAATTGACTGATTTGATAGCAATGAATCTCCCCACTGGTGGGGTAGAAGTAATATTTTGTTGATTTTACCCTTTCACTATTGTTCCTATCTTCCGGGTCTTCTGATTGCAGCATTGGGAATGATTCTTAATACTTACATGAGGCATGCATTTTGTGTGTTCACTTCCAGTTGTATCTTGTATGTTTAGATAAACTTTTGCCATTTGAGAAAGAGAAAAATGAAATAAATTAAACCACTTGTGGATACATATCAGGAACAGGGAGCCATGTTCTTTTAGTGTTTTCTTTTTAACTACATTTATAGCTTTCTGTCGATACCTTACCCTCCAGAATTGATTTCTTATAACTTTCTTGAACAAAGTGCAAAACTTTTCTCTCAAACACTGTCAATCTGTAGCTCTGTTCTGATTTAAACATGTTATCTTGTGCTGACTGTTAATGCTTAATATTCCAGGTATTTTCTCTGACCATCTATGAAGCTAAAAGCCTGACACTGGACCTGTCTGTTGGGCCATTGGTTTGTATGTTTGACAGGGTTTTCAGTTTTGGAGAAGTAGGAGGGTGCTTGTGGCTTCACAGCATATGCCCTTTCCAATCCAAGATGTTATTCTGATATTTTCCTTCATTGGTAAAATTGCTGCAAAAGATGTTGTGGCATGCTTTTCAGACATGCCCTCCTCTAGTCCTGCATATATGGACTGTCAATTTCCTGAAGAAAAGGGTTTACCACACCAGTACCAAATTGATGCCAATCCTTTAAATTGAAATAAAGACAAGTTAGAGATAGGAGAAAATATAAAACTAAGGAATGAGATATCATAACAAGGAATAAAATAAAAATTGTTGGTACGGACAAAGTAAATTTAAAAAGCTCTACCCCTTGATTGGTTATCCTTTGAAGAGACACTCTTAGAACATCTTACACCACCATGAAGTCTTGGTAGACATAATCCCAAGTCCTTTGAAATGATTCATAAAGAGAAAGAAATGAAAACTTGCATCTTTTGTGCTACCCATCAATCCATTCCTGACCAAAAAATTGAGTTTCAAGTGTCACTAGTAAACCCATTGCTCACTAAGATATCCAGTTGTGTGCAAGATTTTTTATCTTCATATTTTACATCAATGCTACATTTGGCATTGGGTCTCAAACCCTATTATCAGGAAAATTGCATAATCTTATGGGAGCTTGACAATATATTCCTATGCACATATTTTAATGTATTATTTATCCGTTTACACCATCTGGCTAGTTTTTTTTACTTTCCTGGTTTTTGTTATCACAGTTTGTGACAGTACAGTAGATCATTCTAGAATTGTACACTACTAACAAGTCACTGCCCGTTAATCCCCTTGTATTGTTTGTTTTACCTCGTTTTTTGTATTTGATTTTCTCATTTGCAGTTCAGTCGTAATTTGACTTTGTAGTTTGGCATGTTGGAACAATTAGTGAAGTATCTGATTCAAAAGTTGCGTTTGGGTTTTTGTTTTCTCCCACTCTAACTCAATTGCAGGGATTGCAACCTCTAAAAACTAATGAACAATCTGATGGTCTGGTTGTGAGGAATATATCAACAATGCCTGCCCCTAAGAAGTTGGTTCAGCCATCATCCAATGGAATGCGACAACCTCTACTAAGAACCATGCCCCCACCACCTCCACCTAAATTTTCTGGTCCATCTGAATTTAAAGTACAGGACAAGAACAAGACTTTGCTTAAGACAGAATCTGATGCAGTTCCTGGTTAGAATTAAGCCTGCTTTTACTATATTTGGGTCAATGTTCTCTCCATGGAACATTTATCTTTTGTTTTGTCTGACCCTGTAATTTAACTTTACAATGCCTTCTTTTGTATCTTTATACGTTTTTATGTATTTATTTCAGATACTTTGGTCAAGCTAATGGAATATGGAGAGGAGGATGATGATGATATAGATTCTAGTGAGGAATCACTTCCTCATGATACCGGAGCAACTGGGGTTCAAAAGCCTTTCTGGGCTTTATGAGCTACAAAGCATATTGAACTAGATATGTAAATATTTATTGTTTGGGTTGGGACTAGTTCTTGCTGGTTGCATACTCTTCTTCCCGGGCTGGAATGGGAAGCCCTTAGCATGATTTTTGGAGCGAAATAGTTGGTTGAGTAGCACTTTAAAGGTTTTAGTTGCCCATTCTCATATGCTTCGTAAGAGAGGTTTATATGTTGTAATTTTGTGTCCCTATTTCAGTAAGCATGTACACCGGTAGTCTCTTCTTAGTGGTTTAGTAGGCCACTAAAGTAACGATGCTGTGATAAGGGACAGTTTTTTCCTTCTTCCCCCTATTTTTATAGCCTTCCCTGTTAATTATTCATCCTGGCTGAATGAAACGAAGCTACCAGGTTAATCGAACAAGCAATTGCAAAAGCTTATATATATATATATATATATATATATATATATATATATATATTCCATGGGTTATCATCTTCATACACATCTGCACCCGGTTCAATGATTTAAAAACACAAGTTGTATTGGATGTGATATAAATTGCTCAAAATTTGGGTATAATATAAATGTAAATCATATTAGTGGATTCTCGTTCAAGTTCCTTGGTTAGTCATGTGGCAGTGACAACATAGATTTGTTTTTTTAATTTGATTTTAACATTAGTGTGGCTGCTCATCTAATGGTCACGAAACCAAAGTTACAGTTAAAGAAATGGTCAGCGGTAGGAATTGACTGAAATTTCCCCTAGTGCCAACTGAAAAATCAAATCACATCCTTAGAGGAGATATCAGGTAGGTCATTCAGAGTGCAAATGTGCAATCATTTTGAGAAACAACGTAAAGAAACTTGTCTTTCCTGGAAATCTTATTGCCAATTTAGAGGATGGACTAATAAGAATGTTCTTGTTCTGGTTAGGACATTCTAAATCCCGATGTATTAACCTCGGGAATCTTGATGCCTTCTAATGTTTTTTTCGATTTTACTAATTTTGTTAATATCTTTACAAGACAAAAAAACACTGATTTTACACTTATTGCCACAGCGGAATAATGAAAAGCTAGCTCTGGTGCACGGCCCAATAACTCTGTATCTTAGACTCCATTTTTCGCTTGAAATTATCCTATTACCTTAATGAATTAGCATCTCCCCTCAATCCTAACACCTCCCTCCTTCAGAGAATCCTGCACCTCCCTCCCACGTGAAGCTTTTACTCCCTCCCCCAACAACGCACCTCCTCCCCTGATGCGGCGTACCTCCCCCTACTCTTTTAGTCCCAAAATGTTTAAGGAATGAGATTCTAGAAAGGAGATTCTGAAAAGTATTATTGTGCTTACAGAACACCCATTCCAGAAGCGAAAATAGTCTTTTCGAAAAGCCTGTTCCAGAACAGCTATTTTTGCTTCAAGAATGGCCACTCGGAACAAACTTTTCTGGAACGAAGTGAAAATAGCTGTTTAGAAAGAAGATGAAGAAGGGATAGGTTGGGGATTTTTAAAAAATTGGTGTAGAATACACATAGGAAGGTGCAGGATTCAAGTCTCACAAGACCTTAATCGCTTTGAAAACTATTTTAGGTTGTCCTTGTGTATACGTGAATTCGTGCTACCACAAATGTAGCTAGTTAGCATTGATATGGCCATGGCTGCCACAGCCCACAAGTTCTATTATCATCATCTCCATATCCACCATCATCATACCCTGAACCTGAATATGGCAGTGTCCACAGCCCACAAATGTAGCATAATTCTGCCAATAGCCTGACTAAATGATTACCAACATCATTACTCAGACTCTTTTCCAAAATCAGTTGTCTTGAGATCCATTTGATTGACAAACTCCATCGAATAGCTACCAACTTGAATATTAAGGTTTCTGTACTCGTTTATCACTCCAGGTGTTGAATGGTTGAAAACTAAAATCATTATAAAGGAGTTCAACTCCTAGAAAAATCTTATTTTACATCAGTCTTTGAGCTGACAAACTATCAAGTTCAAGCCAATGAACATATGAAAATCAAGAGGGTGGAAAAAGAAAGAAATTGGAAACACATTTGTTTATCATAAACTACATGGTTACTTCCTCTAGGCAAGGTGAAAATTCTCATCAGCGGTTCTGAGCGTAGTCAGTAGGTTCATCATTGTTCTCCCTCACATTGTCTTCAAGTGGCTCAATGAATTCATCATTGTCTGCACCTGTTGTGTCATTTTGGTTGCTGCTGAATTCACTGCTAGCTGACCCAATATCTCCACCAGAGTTTTCATTGAATTGGTAATTACTATCATTAGCACCACCAGTGTAACTAGTTTCAGCATTGCCACCGCTATAGCTGCTAGTTACATTATAACCGCCACTGCCATAGTTTCCACCCCTATTATAGTCACCGCCGCCGTCATATCCACCTCCACTTCCATAGTTTCCACCCCTATTATAGCCACCGCCGCCGCCATATCCACCTCCACTTCCATAGTTTCCACCCCTATTATAGTCACCGCCGCCGCTATATCCACCTCCACTTCCATAGTTTCCACCCCTATTGTAGCCACCTCCACTGCCATATCCACCATCATCACCAAAACCTGGACGTGACCTTTCTGTAGCATAATTCACCCGTATCCTCCGACCATGAAGATCCTGCAACAACACTATTAGTTGAGATGCCAAAGAAACATTGCCTACTATCTAAAATTTGCAGATATCAGCAAGATTAATGTTACGAACCAAAATGTTGAAATGGCAAAGAAAATAAATAATTTGGAAGAATTTTATTGAATAGAATGAGAAGAACATAAAATAGGAGAAAACTCTCCTCTAAGGGTTTCCTTTTCACAAAGGATTTCTCTTTTCACAAAGAGCTAATGCTCAATCCACAAAATCACAAAATGATCATCTCTCCCCCTTTCTCCTATCTTTCTCCCTCTATTTATATCAAATAAACCCCTTTACTAATTAACTCACTCATTAGTAGTCTAACTATATAAACTAAATCTTCCTTCTCTTTATATCTTAACAATACACCCCTCCTAAAAATCAACCTTGTCCTCAAGGTTGGAATCTGAAAACTGGAATTTCACACTGAAACTTCCTCAAGTTTTCTCTGATTGCAGGAAGACAGCTGCACCCCTTGTAGCTTAAATGGGAACGACCCACTGCCCCTGATGCAAACTGAGGCCAGTGGCTTCGGTGGTGGGAGGGACAAGGGTGGATTCCATATAACTTTAATCAGCATGACTGGCTCAGTACGTTCCTTCTGCCTTAGCTCCATGGTTAAGCTGTCAGCCATAGATGCAACCAAGTTTAATGCTAAAGGCTGACCTAGCAAGATGAAATTCCAAGATTCCAATGCCATTGACGTTCCAACCACCTTCAGGATCGAATTTGGGTCCAATAGTGATTTTTGTTTCATCATAACATTCTTTTTTTGGAAATCTGAATCTTGAAAAGAATGAGGCTTGGTTGAATGGGCATTGGTCTCCTCTTGAATGCTTTGCTTATTTGTAATTTTGTCCTCCAACATGATGTCTTGTTCTTCCATCCATCTTTCCAGCCACATCTTGATCTCATTTATTCCCTCCGTCTTCTTGATGTGAGTGGGATGCGTCTCCCATCATTTCCTCATCTTTCACCCTTTTCTCTTCAAGAATGATTTCTTGACTCTTACATATCTTGTGCAGTTTATGCTTTAACTCTCAAAAGCTGGCATTGCAAGAATGATGCTGCAACCCAAGCGAATTGGCTGCCTCTCTCACAAACACCTTCATTGATCCATCGAGTTCTTGTTTGACTTCTCGATTCTTCACCAATGGCTGCAACCTTTGCTTATGCTCAGATTCATTGTTTGTCATCTCTTTCAAGAACACTGTGGAAATCTCCATTTCTTCAATGTGGATTTCCGTCTCATTTTGCTTTTCTTGCTTCAAGATACTCGATCTTTCAAAGATGTGGTTACCGTAGCGATCTCCGAATCTTTTGATCAAAGCTGTGGAAAATGACTCGCAATCTGAATCTGGGTTCTTGTGTTCTGAATCTGGGTTCTTGTGGCTCCAAATGTAGAACCAATGTGTTGCAGTACCCTCCATGCTCTGAATGCATATTGCAGCTTATGGAATGAAGGAATTTCTTGTACCTAAGAATTTTTCAGCCCTAGCAATCCAACCCATTGGGTCTCCCCCTTCGAAGGTTGGTAATTCCAGTTTCTTGGACCATAATCGGTCGCCATTAGATCCCGTACTGGTGTCCTCACTTCCATCAGCATGATTGTTGTCTTCCGAGTCCAATCTGGATTTCTTTTCCCTGAGGGATGTACATAAATCTTCTACTCCTTCGAATCCAAGTGCAATCTTTGCCAACGCATCACTAACCTCCTTCCTGAAAGATGCGAACGACTAGCTGGATTCTTTCTTAAAAGATTCCAAAGATTTTTCCAACGCAGTAAGTCTTGCATCACCGGAAGTCATGTTCTCCGATTGCAGATCCGGTAGCACTTCCTCCATCTCTAACACTGGCTCTTCCTCGAAGACCCGGCAGGTCGGACCAATTGTTACAAACCAAAATGTTGAAATGGCAAAGAAAAGAAATAATTTGGAAGAATTTTATTGAATAGAATGAGAAGAACAGAAAATAGGAGAAAACTCTCCTCCAAGGGTTTCCCCTTCACAAAGGATTTCTCCTTTCACAAAGAACTAATGATCAATCCACAAAATGATCATCTCTCCCCCTCTCTCCTATCCTTTTCCCTCTATTTATATCAAATAAACCACTTTACTAACTAACTAACTCATTAGTAGTCTAACTATATTAACTAACTCTTCCTTCTATTTATATCTTAACAATTAATCTTCTGCAACTAACAGTAATAATTATTTGATACTAAATTATAATACAACCAGTAATATGAAGAACTGTATCCTTATTCTTTCTTTATTTATTTAGATAGACAAGATTGAATTTTAATTGGTAAATATTTTACTAAATCTTTATACAATTCAAATTCTCAACCTAGGTTTTGAAATCCAATTCCATAGTGTAAAATTTTTAAACTGACTCTTGGAATAAATAAAATTTGTAATAAAGGCTATTTAATGAAAAGCATTCTTGAATACTATTATGTAGTTAACAATAACAGAATTTATTTACACTCAAGTTCAAGAAGCCTCAACCGTTACAGAATAAATGTTTTTGAGTTTGAAGCTTAATTTCTGAATCTGAACTCAAGCCACTTGCATATGCAACAAAATTTATCATCTTTGCATTCAACATGTCTATCTTACCTCTGCCAAATAACAGCAATTGCTTACTCCAGGTATGCATAAAAGGTTTTCTTACTATATATCATAATATGA
>PYAF01002672.1:145855-172974 GCA_007407185.1 Glycine tomentella | reverse complement strand
ATTTATTGAAATATCTACCAACATATATTTATTAAAATATAAAAAAAAATCATTATTAACATATTACAAATTCAAATAATATAAAAATTATTCCTATAAATTATAAAATAAAAATTTAATACCGTGTAAGATATCAGTAAAAACTAATTGTTTTTTAATTAGAAGGAAAAGAAACAAGAAAGTGAGAGAGATGATTTGGTTCCATAATGTTTCTGCTCGAAATCTCTATATTTTTTGGGGAGATTTAAGCAGGATTTCATAACTAATACTAACTATTATCTATTAAATGAATACATTGATTTGATTATCTTAACCTTCGTCCATTTACACATTTTTTACTTCATAATTGTACACCTAAACAAGAAAGATATAATTTTAAAGAATTTGGTTCCCAACTAGAATTTCAAAATTATTATTATCAAGGAAGGGTGTTGATTGACTGATACTAGATTGTTAACTCAGAACTCAGAAGAATGATCGTGGTCTTTACCAAAAAGAATTTCAAAATTATTATTTAACAAAAATTACAAGAAACAGTTTTTTTTTTCTTATTTAATTGGTGGCCATAAATTTGGTGTCTTGAATGTTCAAGATTCAGCCACATATAATTTATTCGGGGTGAAGGACCATGGTTGGAATTATAATACCTATTAAGAATTTCTTGAAGCTTTAAAAAAATAATTTTAAACACAGTTCAAATTCATCAAATATCTATATAATACATCTTAGAAGAAGGCATAGTTTTTGGTCAAAGGGTGAGGATACTTAAAAGAACAGCCACATCTCTTCTCTTCAAACAGGACTCATTGACACTTAGCATATACAGATAAAATAAGGCCAACCAATGAGGACCTTAAACATTTTTCATTTGTTCATTCATTCTCATTCAAAACCCCTTTTTCTTTAAACATTTTTTATGAGAGAAGAAACTAGAAAGAGAAGTTGTTGTTTGAGGCAACCCCTTGGTGGGTGCCCCTTAACGGTCCATTACTTTATTCCTTTATGTTTTGGGGGGTATGATGGTGGGCAAGGGGTCTTATATTATCTTCATAACTCACATGGCATGACAAAATGAGTTAGGTCCGAATTCAATTTCCCATTTAAAATATTGACCAATAATGTTGACTATTGGTCATTTGCATTCAGGACCCACCAAAGATTTCAAGTTGCTCCAGGAAGTGTCTCTTTCAGTTAATAGAGTTACACTTCCAGGAGGGAAAGACTAGTGCTCTTCACCAATTTGTTAATAAGCAGTGTTTGACTCTTTAAACTTCTCTTAAAAATAAAAGTCCCTCTTCACCAATTAGACTATGCAAAATTCTCGTTTTAGAATTCATTAAAAAAATACTTCTTTCATTTTAAGATGTATTTCTAAAATTATTTGTCTTATCTCCTTGAAGAAGAAGAAAGTCCCAATATATTACACTTGCAATAGGTAACTAATTCTTTTTGCAGGCCGTTTGGTGAATGCATCTGGCTTGAAAGTCTCAAGTTGACTTCAAATTTCTCATTTCCAGACAATTTCATCAGCTACAGGTCAAATTTATAATATCTTTATTGCCTTATCAAGAGCCATTTCAAATACTATTTCTAGATGTTGACCACTATAGATTTATTCGATGACCATGCACTGGTGTCAAAATGCTAACCGGTAATTTGACTTAGCTCATGGTCCTACTCTTATATGCTCCAATATAACTTAAAAGTTCTATGCAAGTTATAACCGAGCTAACTGCTAAGGTGTGGTAGGAATTGAATTACAAGAGAATTTGAATATAATAGAACCATGTTTTTCGTTAAGGCCAGTAATTATCTCCATCCTTTTAGATTTATTGCATGTGATGAACACATAAACTTTAACGAGAAACAAAACAGAATATTGTATTACTACTATTTTGGAATCAAATTTAGTAAATCAAAAGAATACATTGCAAAAGGGCAGCATAACTCTGAAACTCTTACAATCATTAAATATAATACATACTAAGTGGGACAATAAGGTTTTGACATGAACCCTAACCTGTTCATGAACACATAGAAACCTATCTGCTATCACCTCCTATGAGGATTTTGCAACCACTTTTGAGATCCTTCAAAGAAATCCAAAAGGTAGTTTTCTAAATCATCAGCAGTGTACTTAATGATTTTGTCACTTGTGTGACAATTGTGCCTTCCAACAAACGTCCTATAAGCTTGGATTACTTTGAGAGATATAGAAATCCGCAAATCTTCACGAAGCTGAATATCTGGGATAATCCAAGCTGTCTGGATCCTGTAAACATCCTCAAAGCCAAGGTAGAAGCTTCGTAGCCTCTCTTTAAGAAGACTTTTTGAGACCGAATTTGTACCCGGAACAAGAATTCCCTCATCCTTGAGCAAGTTGAGAATGGAACTCCAACTAGCTCTCTCATATTTCATTGCATGCTGCTGAAACTTCCAGTTACGCTTTCGAATCCATTCATCTCCATGTATGAGCCTGAGTTCAGACCCCTTAACCTTTTCAGCCATATAATGCAGGTTGTTCATTAAGAACAAGTTCTGCAAGGAGACTTCTCTGTATAACTTTGACTTCTCCTCAAGGTTGCTTTCCAAGATTGAAGCAATTGATCGGAAGTGGAGGGCCATTGTGGAAACTCTACTTGGAGATCCCTGGCTTCTGTTATCTTCTTCTGTACCAGGGCTCATGTCAGGTGACAGCGAAATGGCATCCTCGTCTTGGTCCTTCAAAAGCAGATTGAGTATGTCACTGTAGTCAGTAAGGGTTCTAAGATAATTCATAACATATTTGGTCAAAGGATGTATCCCGCCACCTACAAAAGGAGTTGATGATACATTTGTTGCAATGGCATTTTGAAATTCAAGAAATGTCGTCCTCACACAATCGCCTAATCTCTTCAGAACCTCATGACATTCAATTTTAACTGAGGAACCAACCTCATCTGAATACAAAGCATCAATGTCTGGCATAAGGTCTTGTAGAACCTCATATATGTCAAGAACGCAGAACAATTTCTCAGGTTGGTGAGGGCCAATGGACATGGCTTCACTGAAATTCAGAAGCTGCAGTATCGAAGCCTTAGATGCATCAACAAAACAAGATATACCAACAGGCTCACCCTCCCCAAAAATCTGGTCACTGAGCCACCTCTCACTTGCAAGATACACCCTAACAAAAATTTTCACAGCCCAAATCCATCTTTTAATTTTTGAATTCAGAGTACCCCACTCCATTTTCAAGACATCCTCGATGCTTAGCCTTTCCATTTCAAGAATGAAGAGGCACTCATCTAAGGCATCCCTCCGGACAATGATATAAGCATTAGAACATTCCTGGACATAATTAGACGCAAAAAGCAAGTTTGCAATACACCTGAGATCCGGGATCACAGCTGGGTGAACCAAATCAATGATATGCTCCTCAGAAGCTCTGCTGACACTATCTCTTTGAAGTGATTCTTCAACTAATTCGTCACCTAAAGAGACTATGGAGTTCTCATCAACAGCATCTTCCTCATTGGAGCGAAAAGACACGTACTCAGGCTCAAAAGGTTGCCTGTTCTGGATAAGCAAGTTCCTGAATTCTTCTTCAAGCCGCGCCATAGCTGTTTGAAGAACACTATAAGCCCTCTGCATAAACTTGTACTCTTGATCCTCTTTCTTCAAATGCAAACTTTCCAACTTCTCAATCAACCGGCGGGCTTCATTAGCAGCATTCAGATACTCAGATGCTTCCATAGGCCCTAAATCCCAAATCATGGACTGATCTTCCTCCCATCTCATAATTTTCTCCTGAATCACATTAAGCCTTTCTTCAATAGCACTAACACCCTCATCTTCATCATAATCATCAAAAAGATCACCACTGCCATCATGATCATAACCACCATCCTCCCCCTGCCCTTGTTTCCCCTCCTCCTTCTCACTAGGTATGGACATGGAGGACAATCTAGTGCCAAGATCTGCCAGAATTTTCTTGGCATCACTAGTAAGGGTCTTATTTGGCCCTAATGCCTTCACAATATGCCTTACTGCAGCAATCAAATTCTCCTCCCTTTCCAGCTCCCCAATCACAGGCTCGAACTCCTCTACAGCCATTGAAAAAAAACCAAACTTCAACAAACAACAATCACCGAAACAAGTTCAAACCTTTTCAACTCCAAAATCAACTTCAACACTTCCTTCTCCACAACCAATACACCCCCTTCAAGAATTTACACACCAACCAAATTCAACACCAAAGGTTCATATGGGTAAGAAGAGAAACCTCCTTATGCCTGCACAAAACCCCCAAAACAAAATTAATTGTAATCATAGATACAGCACAAAAACCAATACAACAACCACTGAAATACACATATTGAAACCCCCAGATGAATAAGAAACAATAACAAGAGGATAATAATAATAATAATAATAATATAAAAACTTTACCTTTATTTCCTAAATATGAGGAACACCCCACAAAAATCTGAGTAAAGAAGAAGCAGAAGAATTGAATGGTGTGCAAGATCTGGAAGAACAGCAGAAGCATCAAAAGCACTGAACGCTATTTTGACTTTTATGAACTCAGCACAGTTTTATAAAAATGGAGATAGTGAAGAAGAAACAGCTCTTTTTGGACTTTTAAAACAGACAAAATAAATAACAATATATGAAAAATAATGGCGTGGCTGCGATTTCTATGACCAATCTCAGGCTACAACTTGTTGCTAACAATAACAATAAAAAGAAGAAGCAATTTATCCTTTAAAAAATTGAAAACTTTCGTACTGGTCCTTGTTCTCTTTGGTTTGTAATACTTTCACATTTTCTTGTTTAATATTTTTTTCCTTACATTATTGGACATTTGGACGTCTCTGTATTTTATTTATTTATTTATAGTATGTATACTTTGGAAAAACATAGTTGATTTAGATAATTAGATATTAAAAAATAATTGTTTTAAAGTGAATTTATTTTTAAAATAAGTACATAATGTTTTTTTTGTCTTTAGAAATTAACATAATAAAAGCAAGTTACAAATTAAATCATTTATCAATATATAATTACTTATTTTTAAGAATGAACACAGCTTAAGAAAAATATTTGAATGCACTAGTAAGATACTAACCTAGTATTATTCTTTTATTGACTAAATATTATTCTCTTCATTTTCCATATTATTTGTTTTCCAAACAATACATATGTTAAAGAAATTTATTAGATAAAATAATTTTTATTTAAAAACTTATAACGTAGTTATAAATTTATTTAAATATTTAGGTGAAATAATGAAGATATTGTTCAAAATATAACTACTTTTTAACCTTTTTAAAAGCAATAAGTATTTGGTAATAAAAAGAAAGCAATAAATATTTTTAAACAAATTAAAAAATTCAAAGAAACGTATAATATGAATTGGAGGAACTATTTTCATAAGTATATTAATATTTATTAAGCTTTAACTTTTGGGGGAAAATGTTTTAAAATTTGTTCATCGCGTGATATATCTAAATCAATTTGGTTTATGCAGGAATTTCTTCTACTACTGTTGTGTTTTTTTTTTTACTTCTTAGACCCTTGTCTTTTCCTTGGGGGGAGTTTTTCTTCCTTCACCACTGACAACTTTTGGTTACATTAGTTAATAATAAATATTTGTTTTACTAAATTTGGATGACTTTCTTAATAATAAGAAAAGACAAAATCTTAATCAGTAGTAAGATCATGAGGAAAAAAAAAAGAATGTGTGTCTTTTACATGGATTTATTTGATTCGTGCAAGTGTGTCAGCCTACACGCACACGTACACTGGTACACTTATACTATCTCCTAGCATCATACACTACTATAGTATTTTTTTCAAAAAAGAAAAAGTTGTAAATATAATATTTTCACTCCTTAGAAAGGGAATTTGGACGTGTTGTAGGCTTGTAGCGCTAACAACAGTGTATGTAATGATGAATAATTTGGACGGCACGAATTTAATAATAATAATAATAATAGTAATAAATAGACAATAAGGAAGGTACAATTATTTTTCTTTAAAGTATAAACCGTGAATCACAAAATTATCTTATATCTAAATTTCATTAGGGGTGTTTATGTGAACTTGAATTGATTTAAACTGATTCTTTTTTTTTTCTAATATATAAAATATAATTTAATTCTTTTATTGGATCAATACACTAGATTTTGTTCTAACATGTAATTTAATATCAATATGCTTAATTTTGTTCTAACTTGTAATTAAGAAGGTTTCTTTTAAAAAATGGTCTTACCAATTCAAAGGACAACAACCAATTAAGCGTATATATGACGTTGCTAAGTGTCAACTTCTCTTTCAAACGAGATTGATTCTAACACATAAGGATTTTCAAAATTCACTAAATAAAAGGGACACTAAAATTTGAATTGTCATCTTTTAGGGACGAATTTATCATGTCTCGACACTTTTAGGGACAAAAATGACTATTTATCCTATTGTGTTAATTGTATTAGATATTTGGATGAATCATGATATAAAATAGTAATCTAAAAATAAAAAATAAAAAATTTAAATGAATAACCCGCTGGTCCGAACCGAATCAAACCGTTCATGAATGGTTGGGTTGGATAAAAAAAAAAATCTTAAAACCGAAACGAATCGATCAAATTTGATTGAGTTGAGTCTTAAATTTAGTCAAAACCTGTTCGAACCGACCCGCGAACACCCTTATGCTCCATTGCTGCTTGCTTTATCAGGTTCCTTTTCCTAATAATTTCCTTTTCCAATTTTCTTTAAATCAAATCAACACTCCTTTCCATATCGCCTGATTTATTGTAGCAGAAAATAAGTTCACATATGCGTGTTTGGTTTGAGGTTAAGAAATTTATTTTGAATATATTTTATATATTTGATTTTATGTTGGAGAAAATTTTAAAATTAATTATAAATTAAATAAGTTTGAATAAGTTTTATACTGGATATTTACAAAACATAACTTAATGAGATAAGATAAGATCTCAATCTCCTTGGTTTTGACCTTAGCTTACATGATCGGACTACTTGTGTGGAAACATATAACGTGAAGAGTAAAGCAATAAATTTAAAAATAATGATATCAATTTTTAGAGTTAAATATACTTTTAATCTCTCAAAATAAAAATATATTTAAAATTTTACATATTTAGTGAGGCTGGAGGCATATTTTATCATATTGGATGTCATATATGTTAATATAGTTATTAGGTTGTGTAAGAATTTACTTTGGAAACTAACTAATGATAATCCATTGAAGGATTTTCTCTTATTTGTGTTTATCAATGATATATTCACCGCAAAGAAACTATCATATCCAATAATAAAAGTGACAATAGACACCAAGTCCAACTGTCCAAGCTCTCTTGTATAATTTTTTCCCTCTTTGGCAAAAAGAATCTAATAACAACCCTCTCTTCACCTCTCTTGTAGATACTCTAGATCTTGGAGGTAAGTTTTGACTATCTCATCTCTTCGTCTTTTGAAAAATAAGAAAGGCAAATTGCTATGTTTTGCTGAAAACAATAACCACAAAATTAAGATCATAAGTTGGACTTGCGAATCTCTCGCTTATGTAGGTAGACTCTAATTAGTATTATTTTTTTCTATTCAAGAGTGTTGGTCTTCCCCCTTTGTTCTGCTTAAAATGTTGTTTATCAAGTGGAACAGACTTAAGAATCCTTTCTGAAACTTATGATCAATGTTGTAAATATTAATATAACTACGAGCCTTTTTTTAATTCTATATATATATATATATATATGTGTGTGTGTGTTTATCCTTCTAAATATATAAAAGTTTGACCCTCTAAACTTGTAAAGGTATAATTTTATTTCTTTTGCAAACATATGGCGTGGAACCATTAAGGCACAGAAAATAAAATATGACATGTGACTCGTGATGAATTGTCAATTTATAAGTCACGCTAATTTTTAACATAACAATATTAACTTGAGAGACTAAATTAAACTAGTGTATTTCTCAAAATAAGAAACAGAGAAATTACATTTTAACCTTGGAGACTGACAACAAATGTTTTTCTTGGATGACTCTAATATTTATTATAAAAATACCCTATGTTTAATGATAAATTTTAAAACTATAGATAGGTTTCTCTAAATTCCTTTGACTCTTCCCTAACGAGTTGGCAACCATCACTTTCTTAATCTTCATTATCTTTTATAGGCAAAGTGAGCACGACAAAGAAACGTAAAAAAGATCTAGCTGCCAAAGATTGAATTGAAACTTCATACGAGTATCATAAAATTAAAACGGGTGGCACTAGTGAGCAATAGTAGGTAACTCGCTTTCGCCAAAATACGAAATGATGCAAAGCAGGAAGGAAACTCTCCCTTGTGTCAAACATGGTATGCTAACATATTGTTTAATTATATAAAAGCAGCA
This sequence comes from Glycine tomentella, assembly GCA_007407185.1. NCBI lineage: Eukaryota > Viridiplantae > Streptophyta > Magnoliopsida > Fabales > Fabaceae > Glycine > Glycine tomentella. The sequence goes on along the minus strand of PYAF01002672.1, from coordinate 164,574 downwards.
TTGTAGGACCATATTAATGTTCTGATAAGAGAACGTACGAAACAGCAAAATTTAAGAGAGGAATTATTAAACCTTTGGGTGAGGTTACCACAATATCGGGGCATTAATCTTTAATCCCTTTGGTTCGAAACCCTCTTTCAGACAACTCAAAAGATGGTTTCTTATCCACGGAGCTGAATTCTAACAGCAGAAATTGCAACCCTTCAAACAAGTCAAATTAGTTTATGTCTGATATGCAAAATATTGTTTGATTTAGTCTAAAAATGAAAATAACTAGCCATAACAATTGCAGTGATGATTGTTATGGTTATGGGTGGTAAAACGGGCTTGCCTAGCTAACCCATTTTTTTAAGCCGGATAGATAGATCATATAGTTATCAACACCATCAATATGTTTTGACCAACAACAAATGAACTCTTTGAATTAGGTAGTATTTTTTTTTTTCTAAAAAAAGAAGTTATGATTCAAGATTTCCACTTTATTTTGATATGAAAGTGGTGTTGTATTTAGAATCTAATATTTTGATTTTAATTAAAGAAATGATTTTCTTCAATCATCGTTTTAGTTTTTATAATTTATATTTTTTATAATATTTTTCGTCGGTCAGTCTACCAACTTTTCAATCCACACCCTTAAACAAACTAAATTGCATTTTTCAGCTCATATCAAAATTAGGCAAACTGGGCCAAAATAGATCGACCTGTTTCGTTTTGCTTACATCCATTGGAAATCGAGCCACAAGATATTTGATATTTCCGTCTTATTATAATTAAATTAAAAATACTATCTAAAAGATTATATCAGGAAAAAAGAAGAAAAAAAATGCACATTTTAGAATTTATAATTGACACTTGCTCTTTCCATCAACCCCTTTTGTTAATTTGTTGACAACGAAAAATGTCATAAACTTTGTTCAGAACGATAACAAAGCAATAGAAATTAGCACCTCTAGGCTTTTACATTTGTTTCCCTCTTTTTTAATTTCCTTTGTCATTCTTTTTTTTCCATCCTTTTTCTTAACACAATCTGAATTTTGCTTTTCTAGGACTTTGGAAGAGGCTTTCCTTCAAGGAATGATTTGAATAACTGAAGTGCTGCTCTTGGCTTGAATAGTGGCACTTCATGCCCTGCTCCTCTCACTGTCGCGAATGTTACCCCTTCGTACACCTCTGTCCACCCTCCAACCTTCACGTTGCAAAACCCATAATTGAATTAACTTACATAGTTTTAGGTGTGAGAATAGAATTTTCCATTTCCATATAAAATGTATCCTTATATTATATATAGGAAAAATTACACTTATCTCTCATGATATCCTCTTAAATGACATTCACAGTTTCTAGTTTTTTTAAAAAAAAAACACTCATCTCCCCTAAATATAATCAAAGAAGGGGGTGTGCCCCTTATTTAAATAAGGGATGTGTGTCACATTATTAAATAATGTTTATACAAAGGTGAGTGTCTATTTGAAAGTTGAGATAAGAAAGTGAGTGTCAAAAGTGAATGTATAATTTCTCCTTTATATATACATCCACATCCACATCCACATGTAGTACCATTTGAGGACCTGATTTTACTATGTACAAGATTTGCTTCAACATAATTGCATCTTTTTTATGTTGGGCCAAAACGTAGGTCCGTTCCACAAGGGTGAATGAAGTTAAGTACGGGCAGCAGCTGTATGAATAACAAAGTGGAGGTACTAGGAGTCTAGGACACTAGGACCTTTACACTTTAAGCAAGTTCAACATTTGGCATCAGGTGAAGATTGATTCATAGACCAGAAATGTTTAACCACTCTAGGATTCAAGGACATTAATTAATGAGAAAGGAGTGCAAGAGTCCAATCCACTATCCATTCTAATAAAATTTCTAATTTAATGTTTAAATACAAAAAAAATCTTATTTACCATGTGCCAAAGTGTCCCATTAGAGACTCAGAGTAGCTCTATTATAAATCCTAGCTAGCTAGATAGCTAATAGCAATAAAACTACAGTATATAAGACACACGGCAATAGCAACTTAGTAATTTACTAATACTAGTACATATATATGGGAGAGGAAGAACAATTTTCAAATGCACTCACCTGATTTTTGACATACCAAGGATACCATGGTATTTTAGTTGACAACTTAAGCTGTGCAAGGGCATATCTTGTTGCTGTGACAGGCACCACTGCGTCCACGTCCCCACTGTATTAGCAAAAAAGTGTTGATAAACTCCAATATCTCATACGGACTTTTCAGTATTATGCAGATTATTAAAATGAAACTCTAACTTTTACTAAACAACAATATTCACCAAAAGTTTAGAAGTATTTAAGAAATTGCATCAGTTTTTTTTCTACTTATCCCATGTTTCTTTCCCTTCCTAGAACTAGATGGTGCAGCTAGAAGAGAGAGACTCAAGGGTACACGAATAGGAGAGCTATAAATTAATGCATTTCAAAACCAACCTGAACACCCAAACTCTTATTCCGTGAGTTATCAACTCTCTATAAATTGGAAGAACAGATACGTCAGTATCATTCCAGTTCCGATTCAAAACCTCGCTGCATCAAATGAAAATCAACATGATCATCAAACTCTGATAACTCATTTTGCAATTAAAACTTGGGATTCAACCCTTCATAAACTAACCTGCAAGCAGTCCACCTATAAGGAATACCGGTTTTGTTGGCATGGAATGCTTTCTGAACATCAGGCCTGTTGTAGTAAATCTCTGCATACTTTTCCGTACATGGATCATAACCAGACCAATGCCTAAAATCCTGAGAATAAATAAATTTTCCATAAGCTCATATGAACAAGATTATTGTCTCATATATATAGCAAAAATATCATATGAGAAATTTTAATGTCCACAATTTAATCTTACATAAATAATCAAAATTAATTAACTTTTATCTTATATAAAACTGCCAATAAATTGTTGACATTTATTTGAAATTTATGTAAGATTTGTAATTTACTAATATACCTTCATGTACATTTTTCTTTTTTGGCGATCAAGATATCTTCATGAGAGATAGAGACCAATCCCCTAAGATATAGTTATTTAAGGAATTAACCTCTTTTAACATGTATTTTCATATATACAACCCTGAAAATCAAATCTCTAATCACACATACTTACATAATTATTTGTTAATCATCTCTTGGTTTCATGTACTTTTTTTGAATACTAACATGTTCCTTCTTAAAAAAAGATGTGATAAGACATAATTATAAATAAAAAATTAATTACAGTGGCAGATAGCAGTAATGGATGGAAAATTAAATACTACATGGGGTCGGTGAGGTAAACGCATGGTGCGGCGGGTGGCAGAGCTACTACTACCATCAGAGTTGTTGCATGGAGGAGCATAGATGTTGTACTGATCAATATTACCAAACTCTTGATCCATGGCATAGCTATACACAGACTCACACTCATCAGATTCCTTCTGCCTGTGAAAATCACATGTACTCATTAGTTGCCGGTAAGTCTGGTCGGAGATCATAGCATGGCTCCACCAATACGTCACTGTACCCAAGTTATCATAGTAGTTGTCTGTCACTGCATTTCCTACCTGCATTGTATCATTAATATTAACAAAACTTCACCCTCAATATTCTCCTCCTTCTTATAACATGATCTATAATCTTTTACATCTTATCTTAAAATGTCAAAATATTACTTCCTTTGAACTCATATATAAGCAAACAAACTAAAATTCCTAAAACAACTTTTATTTAATTCTAGTTCTATTTTCAATATCTCTCCTTTCTATACATGATAGCAAGTTCCAACGAAGGGTATTTTAGAAAGAATTTTATTTTTAACTTGAGATTAGGAAAATTAAATGATGTTAGCTAATTTTTTTAATTAGTGTGAAATTAATTAGTTTTGCTTATATGAGTTCAATAAATTCATTTTAAGTTGTTAAAAGTGGTAATTTACTTTATAAAGCCCCACATCACACAAGTAAAACCAAAAATTTTAGCAACACACTCTTTTGAACACACTCTTATCCGGTGAAGTTTCTAAAAAATTACAAAAGATAGTGGATCCTACATCATATTTAATGACTTTCTCATAATTTTATAATTTTTAATAAATTTTAACCAATGATAAGATGTGTGTTAGAAGAAGTTTGTTAGAGATTATATTGTTAGTACTCCTCTAAGTAAAATATACAAAGCATAGAGAAACAAAAATATTTATTACACATTTGTATTTTGATGTAATGTACTGTAGTAATAAATAGTTTTTCCTTCATTAGAACTTACCACTTTTATATGCTTAAAAATGAATCTTATGTACTGAAGTCAATAAAGCTGTTTATTATTATAAATGCAAAAAGAGAGTTGAGAGTTTACCATGATTCCTTTGAGATTGATGGGGTGCTTGGTTTTTGCGTTGTAGGTCATGATTTCCTTGGCTAATTGAGGAACATAATGGCCTGCATAGCTCTCTCCAGTGATATAAAGTTCCCGGTTTTTGTAACGAGGGAATCGTTCTAGCCATTGGATAACAAATTCCAGAGAATCTTGAGCTGAACAGTGAAGTGAACACATAAGTATACAAGTATAGGATTCATTAGTCAGAGCAAAAAAAAAAAAAAAAAAAGGAATAAAGAAAATGGTTCCAACCATATTGCAATTCAATACATGAAAAGATGTTTAAGAAAAGCAAAGAAAATGACATGGTAAATATCACTGTGCTCTTTTGAGACTACAACATTTTGATGCTAATCAAGTCAAATGGATAAAAAGAAAAATTGAACTCTACCCTGCATATCTAGGTGTTATTTTCAGCTGAATCACGTTTTGGAAGTTTCAATTACGATCAAGAGAAAATTTTGTACTGAAGCGAGAATGCTACAATCAAGTACAATGTGGCTTGTTTAAAGAGGTACGTGGTTGGTCAATACATAAATTATTATGTGATGAACGTGGACCACCAAAATTGGTCCATCGTTATCAATTGGCAATTATGTTCGGGGACACACATATCAACTCATCATAATAATAATGTTAGAAGTAGTAATTTAATTTGGTGAACCTCGTCCATTCAGCTGCTCAATTTTTATCACCAATTATAACATGCTCATCTTTATTATTTTCCATGGCCTACCAAAAAAAATCATCACCAAGAAACATATATGATCCGTGAAGGGTGGTGGCAATTAATGTGGGGATGGGAGGGATGTGGGCCCTACCGGTGCGGCGGTCTCCGGTGTCGAGGAGGTCAGAGGAGCGGTTGGTGTAGGAGAAGCCGACGCCGGCCGGAGCTTCTAAGAACAAGAGGTTAGCCACTGTGTTCCACGAGAACTTGTTAATGTATAGCCCAGAAGCTGTTTTGTTTATTCTAAATGGGCCAATCTCTTCAGATGCTCCATATGCCACTGATGAACATCCTGGACCTAATTTACCACAAAAATTATTGCACACTTAAGTTAAAAAAATGGATTTAAAAGTCAAAACATTCTAATATAAATAAATTGAATAATGAAGTATAAAGTAATGTTTAAAAAATAGTTGGTTTTAGCCTGTTTATAGTCAAAAATATATAAATGCATTCCATACTTAACAGATAAAACAGTAAAAGATTTATTTAAAGAATATGGTAAAAAAAATTGGATTATTCATTCTAAATTCTAATAAGTGTACTTACAGTCAAGAAAGATAGTGATTAAGAAACTAAATGAAAAAGTTTTTTTAATAGAATTTTTGTATTTATTATAAAGTGCTATTAAATCATTTCTACTATAAACATTAGTAATACACTTCTAATGTAGTACAGTAATGTTCAATAAAAGATTTTTATTGATTACTAGTCGTTTGATAACAAGACCCATGTTGCTTTTATTACTAGTAAAAGTTTTTCTTATATTTATTTCAAAAAATAAGTTAAAACGAGTTTAATTAAAGTTCAATTAAATGCTTATATATGTGCACTTTAGAAAGGCATAGGCATGCATTCTGCTACACACTAGTATAGGCTTGTATTGATGGTGTGCCAATGCCAGCTGACAAGTTGCATAACAGAACCTTAAATAATGGCTCTGAGGCTACTTAATCATCAATGAGGCTAGTTTTTAGTTGCTTTCAAGCATTAAGTGCCATGCGTGTGTATGCGTGCGTGTATGTGAGAGAAAGATAAAAAGAGACCCGAAGTTCACTGTGGCCTTGTGCGTGTATGTTGTTTTGTACCATTCATCGTTAGTTAGGTCATCATTCCAAGCTATCCATTGCCATTTGCCAACCCACTCATGTGGGCTCTACGTACACTTTCTTTTGTTTGTTTCACGGTACAAAAATTCAATGCATTTCTACATCCAATTTCATTTTTCAATTTTTCATTTTCTCTCCCCTAATTTAATTAAATATAATGACACACTGTAATGTAAGTGTAACAATGAGACAGCAGGCTTAATTAAAGAAGCCATTGCAAAAATATAAATAAAAAGTAGTAATTAAGCAAGAAAAGAATAAATGTTTTGCATTGCCAACAGGCGGTATTTAAGGAAAATGTAATGAAATGTCTCATTAATTAAAGATGCACAGAAAAATATTTAAAGAGGTTCAAAAAATGATAGTATTTGTACATTCGGTATTTTTGTTGACTGGTGTATGTCGGTAGCAGAATAGTATTAGCTGTATTTTACTCCGTTTCTTAGCGATACTTAATTAAAAGCAAATGGATTAAAATACCAAATGAGGAAGCAAAGTTAACCATAACACTAATCTATGGGCTATATAACAGTTGATTAAAAAAAAAAGCGATATAACAGTGACTTTAGGATATATTATAGACTATTAAAAAATACTAATGAATTTGCATGCAATTGCTGTCACTTAATCAAAATGCTAAAGTAAATTTGGTGTGTGAGAGAAGAAGAAATTATTAGATAATCTCAAATCATTACATATCTAACTCTATGGAAAAATTTAAAATACTTAATTATATGTTAGATAGAGATTAGTTGAGACCATGATGGTTTCAGACAACATAATAATTTATGAGATAAGGGGGTTGAGTAGTTATAAGTTATAACCTCCATTGAGCCAAATGACCAAAGGTTTGGTGAGAGGATTTTGGGCAGCTTCAGTGAGCCAGTAAAAGAGAGCTCTACCAGCAACCTTGTTGACAGTAACATAGCCAGAAAACTGCTGAAATGACACTTTTGGCTGACCAGGGAGTTCCAAAATCCTATCTGCAGCTTCTCCTCCTCCTTCTGCTTTAGCAAACCTGGCTCCAATTAAGACCATAAGCAACAAAATCACCACATGAGCAAGGATCTGTCTTTGAGCCATGACTTGGTGCTGGTGGACTTAGTGAAAATGAAGAAAAAGGATTATGAGCATGACCAGTGGTATATGGCTTAAGAGAGAAGAGAGAAAAAAAATGTCTCACTGGCTGGTTGTCAATGAGAGTGAAGGTGTTAAGCGTGAGTGTACTCTTGGGGGGATTAAATAGGAGAGAGAGCAAGAGGGATATGGGGGGAGTTATGAGTGTCATAAACAATTTTGGCTCATTAGCTACAAACCAATTTTTTTTTTCCAAAATACTATTTTGACCTTATTTTGTGTAGCTAGTACTATACTAATTTTGGTTTTTCTTAAATCCAAAGAATGTAGATACGGAAACTGTATAGGAAGAAAAAATGGTGTTTGAAAAGGTGTAAGTTGGTTACACCTAGTAGAGGTTAGGTAAGACTTTGGTGGAGTTTCAAACTTTCAATAAAATAATTTTAATTGTGGAAAAAATGGAAATTATCAATAATTTAAGCTTAATTAGGGGACTAAAAATGATAAGGAAACTAAAAATATAACTAAATCATAATTTAAATAATTTAAATGGAAATTATTTTTTTATTAATTCTCACAATAAGTTTTACTTTAATTTTTTAATGTAATACTAATATTTTATCTGAGATTAATTTTATAAAATTGTTATTCTTTATTACTATTTTATTAAATTTTATTAATTTATGTAAAATAATTTAAGTCGATATTTATTTTCATAGACCAAGTAATACTAGTATTAATTTTAAAAAGTTCACAATTCAAATGCATTGGAAATTAGAGTAAAAATGTATTGATTACAATTTTTAATGTTTTTTTTTTATATTTTTTATAACCTTCAAAAGTGTCCATTGGTTAGCATTGGAGTATTTAGTAAATCTAAAAATTGGGACCGAGTTTTGTTTCTCTTTGAGAGAGAGGGAAAAAAAAAAAAAAGCCTTTGTATTATGCGCAATCACATTGATCATTAGGAAAAGATTGAAAGGAGGGATTCGTATTAAATAGCAACAAATTCAAGCTAGGATGAATGATTTTGATGATGGGTTCCTTAAAATCTTATGTAACTGAACTAGCTCACATGGTCTTTGCATGACCGCGAAACTGTCGCTCTGATCCACCATTAATTAAGCACAAGAACTTTGACTAGACCTCCTTTTGTTTCTTTCTTTTTTTCTTGGCTCTATCTATTCCAATTAAATCTAGTTTGCTTCAATCTGGCCTTTGTTCACAGAAGTTAGAAAATATCTAATTTGTCTTGTATAATACTTATAATTGAACACATTATGATTATTTTTTTGTCACATTGTGTTCAAGACTTGCAGTACGTAGTTCATAATCAGAGTTTTTTGGGCTCATGATTTTGGAGCTCTCCAATTATTGTCGTCATTGTAGCCGTAGATGAACAATTGGTAGTAGCCCAAATACATTATCAAGCATTTGCAACGTTTAAAAATTAAAATTCAGGAATGCTCAGTCATCAGTTTTAAATGCTCATGCACTATCTGCCAATTACATATACATGCTCAGAGGCCAGAGCTGATTTAAAACAACGTGATGTCATTTACATTTTCTGAATCGAAAAGTGACATCTCATTTTACCAATTTCATGATGGTTCATTAAAGTAGTGTTATTCAAATGAGATCGAATAGACAGATATGATCTATTGGACTGGAAATCATTAATATAACTGGTTCGATTTTATTATTAAACAAGTCATATATTTGATCCGATTAAAATCAGTTGAAATTGATCGATTGGATCGGTTCGAATTTTACACCACAACAAATGAACAAAACAATAAGTATCGATTATACATATACTTAACGACAAGAAAGTGGGAAAAATAGAAGAAAATAAATAAGTACAATGACAAAAGAAGAGTGAAAAAAATTGTATGAATTATATTGTGAACAAAATTAAAGTTTGAAAGGAATAAAATTTCATCAACATCTATAATTTATGACTTGAATACAAGAGGAGCACCCAATTCAAAAATTGGTCCATTAACTTCAAGAGTCTCGTAACAATAGGTTAAGTATCACATTAAATTTCTTATTTTACTCAAAATAATGAGACTCATAATATTGTCAGTTTTTTTAGAGTGACTATTTGATCTTAACCCCCTTCCCAGACATTGAATGTTTCACTCACCTATAAATGTAGATAATGTAGTATAATTTTTAATGAAACATTAATTATGACTTTGTATAAAAAGTGAGTCTAATCCAAAAAAAAAAACCGATTCATTATACTTCTTCCTTCAGTCTCATAATAAATCCCATGTTGTTTTATACGGAGAAAAAAATAATAATAAATAGAATTTATTTTACAAAACAACCTTATTAAATAGAAGAAAAAATAGCATTAATATTAGATTTAAAAACAAAAGTGACATTTATTAAGGATATTAATAAAAAAAGAATAATTAATATTATATTAAAAAATCAAATACAACACTTATTTTGAGGGGGAAATTCCTTAAATACCACACTTATTTTGAAAATATTAAAAATTTCTTAAACTTATTTTGGGAATAACAAATGCAACGGAGGGAATACTAATATAAGAGAGAATCTCATGATGCAGATACTATCACATTAAACTTCTTATTCTATTTGATATTAGACTAACAACTTAGTCGTCATTAGAGATAGTGCTTTTTATTTATAAATATTAGTATTATTGAATAATAAAAATTAGAGGTTTATATAATTGTTAATAAATTGTTGGTCTGATTAGTACTATATTCGATTTTCTTTATAAAAAAATTATATAAAATCTTATGAATGAAAAAAAAATACATTGATACAAACAAACGAGAGATTCACACACTCATGCCCTAAGTATGCTCGGTGGCAAAGCTTATTTAAAGGTGTAAGACTAGTATGCTTATAATTTTGTTTAGATACTGTCCTTCCAAACATCAAACTATAATTAATCAAGGATAGTGGAATTATATAATAAAAAAATGCTAAAAACAGATTACTTAATATATTATTTGCCCTTTATATGACTTTAAATAAAAAAAAAATAAGACTAGCATTATTTTAATAAAATTCATGTGAATTTCACTTAATTATTAAAAAGAATACGTATATCAGAGAGTATATGTAACAAAAATATATATCAGAGAGCATATATTGTAACTAATACTAACATTTTTTTTAAATAATATATATATATATATATATATATATATATATAACATGCGTAATTTACGATACATACACAGGCTATTCATACGTAAGTGTGTGTAATGCGATCTTCTTTAACGTAATTATGCACTCTGTTTTCTGATGCTTAAAAAAAACACACTCTGCACTATTATACAGATCAGTACTTAATTTTTTTTTACACTTACGGATTACTTCTAATCTTACAATTTCGTCCATTAAAATACCCGACTAATGTTTTTATTTTTTTGCTGGCATTAAAATACCCAACTAATGGTATAAAGAAAATGTGTATCAGTGTATAAGTATAATGTAGTACATATCTTGAATTTAACACCTCAAATACTAGAGGTAGATATGTAATTTGCATGCGAGTGTGCTTTTAAAAAGAAAAAAGAAAACCTTATATTATATATTCAAGATATTTAATCTTTTCAGTTAAATTAACCGGCTTATATTTCTAAAAAAAGTATTTGTACTTCATGAGGTCATATACTCTTATACTAAATATCACAAAGAGCCTGGTGAATTGGTGTGAAATGATCTTGAATTGAAGTATGTAATTATGTTAAATATTTGAATAAAGAATTTTTTTATTCATAAATCATAATAATTTTATTTGACTTAAACATGATTACCCCTAATAAAAGATATTTATGATCTAAACCAAAATAATCATATAGTAAGTTCATCAAAACAAATCAGAATAAAACAAAACAAATATAATTATAAAACAAAACAAAATCAATTGAAAAAACCAATTACTTTACATATTAAAATGACAAGTCCTAAAAAGACATAGTTTCAATGCTAGCTGGGGAGTAGAGAACGATCATGCACACTCACATAGTCACATGTTCCTTATTCTGTTAGTAGTAAAACTACAAAACATATGATCAAATAACTGATAAGATAATCTCCATTTTCGTGAAACTGAAGAATTATGATGCCTAGCAAACGGATATTGTCCTTTTTTTTCTAATTAGAGCCAAGAAATTAAGATTAAAAGAATGAGAAAAAAAGGACATTACATTATCTTCTGTTCTCTTGACGTCCACGCGAGTTGGGAATTGAATTCTGAAAACAGAATGGTGTGATTGGTGTGGCCGCTAACATGATAATGACTCTTTTGAACCTGTGTTGCCAAGCTGCCCTACAAGCAAGTTGGTTGCAAATGTTATTAACACTCGATCACTAATGAGTTGCAATTTGCTTACATTTTATCTGCGTCTTGTTTGATATAAAAACACGTCGCGTTATATATAGTAGTATTAATCTTTATATATAATTTTTGATTTGTTTTAATTTTAAAATTTAGGATTGAAGTCTCATCTATTAACATAGGTATTTTTAAAGATTTGATTTAATATTTTTTAAAAAGATTAATCCAACGTAAAAATATATAAAAACTTATTTTATGATTTTTTAAAATAACTAAAAAAATTACTTCCAAATAGTCTGACGCGTGTAAATTGGTATGTAAATTAATGAGATTAAAGCTATGTAGTTATGTTTGTGTTACCCTTTGTGGGACTCAACCTCCCTAAAGGTTATATTTCCCTAATGCGTTAGGCTATGTTGAGTGAGATAGTGTACAGTTTTCTATATTGTCGATCAATCATAATTAATGATATGTGAAATTTAATGTAGTTAAAATAAGATTATTTTTATAAGATGTGACATTTGGTTGATGGTGTAAAAAATATCAATAAAATTTAGTTTATAAAATCAAATAATTACTATAATATTGTTTCACCTTGTTATTGATAGGAACTACTCATTAATTGTGTCAAAAATAATATTCATTAGAACACTTAATCACTTTTAATTTACTTTTTTATTGGTAGCATATAAATTGAAGGACAAGAGTAATAGTATTGAAACATTTCATTATTTTAAACATATGTCTAATATTTTTTTATTTTTCTTTATCTATCTTTCTATTATATCATAAATATGATGATATGATCATATATATATATATATATATATTTTTTCTCTCTAACTGTCAAATAGTACATTGTAACATTTCCATTTACAAAATGGGTTATATTGGATGATTGCATTTTTCATTGGTTGTTGCATGCTGCTGTGGTGCGAGTGTATGACTATTTTTATCTATGTAATTATACATATGCATATGCATGCTTTTCATACAATTTTGATTAATAGTTTGTGTGTGATTTTTTTTTCTTCCGGCATATGCATATTTTAATTAATTAATAATATAAAAATGTACACTAATAAAAACTAAAATGAAATTTTAAAATAATATATATATAAAAGTCAGTATTATAAAAATTTTAGAAAAAAGATCATGTAATATAATGTAAATCAATTTTATATTATGATTCAATTATATTAGTACGATTATTAAACTCATTCTTTATTGAGTCTTGTTAATAAGTGTTTTTAGAATATTAATGAAAAAAATTTTAAAAATATTTATCATGTAAATTATAAAGAATATAAAAAATTATCAATAATTCAATTTTTTTTTTATCTTCTATTAAAAATATTTTAATTTAATTTTTTTTAATTAGTATAGTTAGAACACTGTTTAATATTGACTTTTTTATTATATATATTGAATATCTCTAATAAAAGAAGATGCAATTACAGAATATTTGAAAGGAGAGACAGGGCAGGAAGGGGATGAAAAGCAAGTGAATGGGTTTGTATAGGGACATCGTTAGGCCCCATAATTAACCTTGCTCCTACCTATATTCAAACCCATTCTTTCAAGACTCATTAGTAGCCTATTTGTCACTGTCACATCTCATCCTCATAGACTCATGCTCAATGCTCATCTTCTCCACCACTTAAATTATCAAGTACCAGTATATAGTGTCATAACTTATTTATTATTTTAATATAATTAAGTTATCATACATCTTATGCTAACTATTTGATTCAACCTTAATTTGTCTGAACGTAGCACGGCACATGCATGGTTACAAAAAGTTTTTTGCAGCTACGATTAAACTTAACATACATGAATCCCAAGCAAGACAGACAGGAGACAAAAATTTTACCTTCTCCTCATCCTCCATTCGCGATGGGATAGGTATTTGGTCATAGACAAAAAACAATGATGAATAATTAGTTTTCTTAGTCACGTGATCAAACACATAACGGTAGAAAAAGGAAATAGCTACTTGGTTCTAGCTCACGGCGCAGAAGGTTCTGTTCGAGTTAGTAGTTCTTAGAAAATGTTAGGCTTTAATTAATTTGATGCAAAATGTTTAAGTTCATTGCATTTCTTTTGAAACATTTAAGTTCACTGCATAAGTAATTAAGAATTTTCACAAAGAAAACATTAGATACATAAAATTTGACTTAATCATAGGAAAATAACAAATTAAATAATGTAGTAGTTGGAAAATGATTGTTTGGACTATCCTATGAAAAATCAATATCTTCATCATATGCTTCTCGTTCAAAAAGTTATTATAAGTTGGAAAAAAAAACATCTTACTAATGCATAATTTGGTAAAATAGATTAAAATGAAATAAAATATAACGAAAAGTAAATATTTGAATTAAAGTTCACTGTAATAAAAGTGAGACTCATTCTAGTTTTAAATTTTTTTTTCCTTCAATTTCTTGCTACAGTGATGGTACCAAATAAGGAGTAAAAGAATTTTATTTTATTTTTTGAAAAATTTATACTGATACACATTTAGCTTGTGTTTGTTTATAAGGATGAAAATAATATTATGAAAGTAGAAATGGCTGTTGTTGGTTTGGTAGAAATGATAAATATGTCCAATAAGTTTAAAAATGGTGGGATCCACCTATATTATTTCATACTTATTTTTATATTTTATTTTCAACCAAACAAATTTATTTATCACTTTATTTCTCAGATATTTTTATTTACTTTTTCTCTCATTTATACCCAACACAGCCTTAATTGTTCAAAATATAAGAGAGTCCATCCTGGTAGGTGCATTAACTATTGCAGCGCAGAAGACTACATTCATATTTTTGACATTTTTGCACAGCACAATAAACTCTCTCTTTGAGAAGGGAAATTATTAGGCACCCAGGTCTAAGTCTAGACTCCTATGGTGTTGGTAATTGTTTTGAATAACTTTTATGTACTAACACATAGTATTTATTTATTTTATTAATTTACGTATAAGAAAAAAAATTAATACTAGTCAATTACGTATGTAGTGAAGGGATTTAATGAAAACCATAATAATTAGTAATACTCTCTGGTCTTGATTATAAGAAAATATATTTCATATTTATTAAAAAAATAAGTTAATTTTATTAAATTATATTATTTTTTCAATTAAAAATAAATATATTTTTTAAAAATATCCTTCAATGTTAACCATAAAAAAAGTTTTTTTTTTATCTTTTTAAATAAAAAAAATTAATCTCATTAAAGAAAACATAAACAACTAAAATTTGCTTATATTTTAAATAAAGAATTTTTGTTTTTTATATTCGAAACTTATTCTGTACCACCTAATATAGATTCTTCGGAACCGGGGAAAAGACCCCAAAGTCTCAACTCAACCCAGCGACAAGATAAACAAAGCCCACACCCCACGACACCATCACAACCTAATATCTTCACTATCTGTAGCCAAGAAACAACGAAAACCACAAATCAAAACTATCAAGGTGCGTTGCCTTTATTAATTATTTTTAAAAAAATTGAGTTGAAGATTCTGTTGATTATAAGGTTCTTGTTTGGTCATGGAAGTGTTGGAACATGCATTGTATATATTTTTACCGATTTTGAGTTGTTAAATTTAAGTTCGAGGTTGTAGATAGACGTGACAGATATGCATGCTTGTCTGGTTAATCATAAGGTAGCAGAAGGCTTTGATAATTGACAAATGCACAATAAGTGCTCAAAACACTGGTTAAATAATTTAGAATAAAAATATTTTTATTAAATGTTTTTTCTTTTTAGGTCTTTAATCAATATTCTAAAAATATAAGTTAATAAGACACTTGATAATTTGATTCTTTTGGTGAGAAACAAAGTTAGGGTAGTGGAAATCAATTTTATGCCTGAGAAGGCTTTTATTTCACATGTGGTCGTGGCCACTTAATGTGTGATGAAAGTTTAATGCATGTGGCTAGGGAAGAAAAATAAAATGTCAAATGTGGCGTGCTATGAGGTGTTGTAATACAACAATGGAAAGTGTGGAGTATGTGCTGAGGAGTGGAGTGCAGTGAAGTGGAAGACAAACAGTATTGCCTCTGCTGGGACCTCTCAGGCCTGCAGAGTTAGTGTTGTGTGCAATAGTAGTTTGGTGAACAAAAAGTTTTTTTCTTCTAGAGAAGCTTATTTGATGACAGAAATTTTTCTTAAAATCAAAATACTTTGTAAACGATTTCACTAGTTTATAGACTTTTTTTATGGTTCAAGTTATAAAATCATATTATTATTATTATTATTATTATTCACCTTTAATACTTTATTAAAACTCTTCATTTATCACGTCTGTTAAGATTAATTTACTTATTTTAGTAATTTTCTCTTTTAGTGTGTGTTTCAGAAATCATTTGAATCAGTTTATCCCTTAAGTTTAGACATACACTTAATTATTAATTTGTCTTTATGTTGTTTTCTGGCTCATCTTTTTATTCTTGTGTCAACGATCCAAATTGAAATTTGAGTTCTTTACTGAAACAAAAATTCTGTTTTACAATCATTTCATTTTATATTATTTTAATTATGAAGTTCTTTATAATATACCTTTAATTTCCCTTTGATTCACAGTTTTGCTATCTCGCCTAGAGGCACATTGGTTGTGCAGTTGCGATTGAATTTGAGTATGTGTCAAGCTCATGACCACCATTGGTGGCTGAGCCAAATTCCGAGTAAATCACAACTCAATTTTCACCTTTCTGATTTCCCCCTTGGTAATTTGCATTTTCAATTTCTTTTGAAATTGAATTGGGATTAATTGCGATTCTAATTAATTATACTGTATGCCTCTTTTTTTATTTATTCATATACTATGTCTCTTCAGATATTTTAGTTCGTCTTATAATATTTGTTATTTTAGAAAATTAAGAAAATATTGTTGTTTTAATGTATATCCTTGTTTATTAGTGTTTTATTTAAATATTCTAATAAATTATATTTTAAATCCTTTTTTGTCAACAAAAATCATTTTATTATAACACTATGAAAATAATGCTTTTCTTAAGCAATATACATTACAAATAATATAGGGCAGAAGGAATATAAATTAGTCGATAGAGTTTTGTTTATGAGTGAGCTAAGAGCATTACTTAATAGATATAATTTTTTATTAAAAATCAAAGGTACTTGAAAATTATGATAAATATATATTAATAATACTTTTTCATTAGAGTTTTCCTCTTTAATAACTTGTTAGCATTTTCCAATTAAATGTTTTGTTTCAGTAGTTATTTTCAGTATACCGACTCAAGGAGTCCAACGAACTACTTGAGTAGGTGCAGTTTTTTCTTCTTCTATAAATTGACGTTGCTTTTTAAGAATACAGCAATTCAGCAAATTTAAGTGGCATACGTTATTAATAGAATTTTAGATCTATTTTAAATGAGTGTAGCTCCGTTAGTCATATATGTTGAATTTATAAAAAATAATTTGATTCTCATAAAATACATTTTTCAAGAAAACTTCTAAAAAATACTTCAGACCCCTCCTACCAAAAAATAAAAAATCCAGCGGTTAAAAAAAGAGTTTTATATCCTTTTACTGAGTCAAAATGTTTTAGGTTTTGGTCGATGTCAGTATGTTAAATCAGTTTGGACTTTTTGGAATTTGGGTCTTTTCGGCCCACAAACTAAATTTGGGTTGATGTGCCTTGGGCACATCTATTTTTAGGAAAAAATTTTATACATCAAGCAAAAGACTAATACATCATTTTAACTTTTTTAAATAGTCAAAGTATCCTCACGTTATACAAGTACGAATTCATGAATTCGTAAGATTCTTACGGATTCATGAATCCGTATGAACCTTATGAATTCGTTAATCCGTAAGTTTTTTTTTAAGTCATACGGATTGATCCAATCTGTAAGTAAGTTTTTTTTGTAGTCATACGGATTGGGTCTATACGGATTGATCCAATCCGTAAGTAAGTTTTTTTAAAAAAAAATTAAAAAATATTTCTCCAAATAACGACGCATGTGAGTTTTGTGCTTCAAAATGAACAGGAAAAAAATATAAAATTAATGAACAAAAAACGCAACACACATTGTTGTTAATATTGTTGGCCATATGACAATGTTGATAATTTCCAAAAAAAAGCAACACACATTGTTCTTGATATTATCGGCCATATAACAATATTGATAATGTTAATTATAAAACTTATAAACATAAAATATATATAGATAAGAAACAAAATGAGACTAAGCATTGTTCTTGATGTCCTTAGTCATATGACAACACATGTATTCAACACATGTACCACAGCATAATGTTGTGTGAAGGGTCTGGAAACTCCATGATGAACTCAAAGTTGGCTCTCAGCTTATTTTGTATGGCAAAGTTTTTCCAACCACTTCCGATTTTGACGCTTTTCCGCCAATGATTGAAGACTAATTTGCATTGAGTCTTTCCTTCAAAGTCAATGTATGTGAACTCATTATCTTTGAGGAAGTAGTACATTGAAGATGGAAGATCCTGGAATAATAATATTGATGGTTAGACTTTTATGGGAAGTAAAAGAAAAAGAAAATTACAAAAGAATGGGAAGTAAAAGAAAAAGCATATTACAAAAGAAAGCAAAAACTGTATATTGTGCTAACTTACAACAGAACTGCAGTTGACCTTGTAATCATTGAGCAGAAGGCGGAAAACAACAGATTCCGGGTTTTGCTTATATAATGAGTGCCATTTTGGAAATGCTTCAGGTTCAGAAATGCTTTTATACACAGTCATCAAAAACACAGATTGAGCATAATGAATCAAGGTAATTTGGTGGTTACCTTGCAGTCCATAATGGTCCCTTATGGCTGTCCAGCCACCAGTAATCGCAGGATATTCAAGATTTGTGTTATAGGTTACCATATGATGTTATCCATTAGCATCTATAAGATGCCAGGTGTGTGCCAAGTAATCCTTCCATCTAATGGCAAAACTTTTGCTTATCTCTCCGTAAGGCTAAATGAACAAATTAAACAAATTATCAAAACATAAGATTACATGATGGAGGGTGAAATTATTAAAATTGTAAATTTATAACCTGGTCCTTCACATGAACTGTGTTGGTGACCTCA
>PYAF01002672.1:133428-145755 GCA_007407185.1 Glycine tomentella | reverse complement strand
TTTTCCACAGTCAACATTCAGTGTTGAAAAGAATAACAAAATAATGGTGAGCTACATATTTATGTCATTCAATTTAAATCAAACCATCGCATATCGGGTTCAACATGTATGCCTAACAATTGCAAAATGATGTTCCTAATTATTTAAAAAGCATGTCATCATCAATATATGCATAACAATTGATAAATCATGTTCCTAATTATTTAGAAATCATGTTTTCCAAAAAAATGGGCATTCGGTAATCCGCAGACAACGTACGGATTCATCAATCCGTATAGGTTATACGGATTACCGAATCCATATAACCTATACGGATTGACAAATCCGTACACTGTCTGCGGATTACCGAATCCGTGTAAGGCCACTACTCCCATTAACGCACCAAAACCCAGAAAACAACAGTAAGGGAAGACGAAACTTACCTGAACAGCGTCGTCACCAACCTTAGAGCGCGGGACCAGCCAATGCCACCACCAAAGGCTCTCCGAGATGATGAAGAAAGCAAAGGAAATGGATGAGCGGATGCACAGTGAGGGAGACGAAGGAGCGGAATCCGTATGGGCGAAAATGGTGCATTTTTTTTAAATAGCCAAGGGTATACCGAGAATTGCACTGTGGCTTAATGGTGTGGAAGAAATTTATTATGGTGTATGAAGCGCCACTCTTACGGATGGGCCAATCCGTATAACTCAAAAAAAAAATTATGGATTCGTAAATCCGTAAGAATCTTACGGATTCACGAATCCATATGTATGAAGCGTAATAAAAATGAGGGTATTTTTGGAAATGCACCGTTCCGGAATGGTGTATTAGTCTTTTTCTGGGTGTATAAAGTTTTTCCCCTATTTTTAAGGAGCACCCCAATAAAAAGGTCCATTTGACCTAAACCTAAAGGTCCTTAACAGACCTTGGTAACAAAACGGATAGCTCATGCATTTTTTTTTTCCCGTAGGTCCAAATGGAATGATTAAGGAGGAGTCCTACAACACTTGCGTGTTTCCAAGGCCCTTCTATATATATTTGCTAAAGGTGAAGCTTACATGTATGAAAGTTTGGATTTTGATTTTGTGGTTATCTTTTGCTTCTTTTTTTTTAGCCTTTATAAGGTTGACATATTATCAAACACTGTTATCTACATAAAGAGTGTCGTTGTGTGGTTTGTGTAGCATTCATTTCTGCCTATTAAATTTTGAATCTCGAAAACTCTGTATTGCCAAACTAATACATTCCTCTTTAAAATCATTAAGCATTAGGAAAATGAAACCGCATCTACTTAGGTAGTTTTCTACCTTTCTTGTTTCAATGAACTTGAACATCATTCCTTGACTTGATTCCCAAAGCTAAGACAGCAAACTGCCAAACTTGGCTCTAACACAACTTAACACCAAACATAAACAAGTGAGTTATGTTGTGTTAGAAACACTTGAAACTTAGTATAGGAATCCTAACTTCTCGTGCACTAGAAAAATATGGTAAACTACAAATTTTCTTAAATTCTTGAAAATTCCCAAAACACAATTTCACATAACTGATATATGAGATACAGAATTTCATAAATTACTGCAAAGTTAAAACATTGATAATTAGTCAAATTGAAACATCATACATTCCTTGGACTTTGCTAAATTTATTTAGTCCAGAAACTTCATCTGCTGTGAATCCACCACAAGAGATTACTCAATGAGTTCCCATCATCAAAACCTTTCAACTTTCTTATATTTTCCAATGCTGTTTCTTTATCATAAATTCCTTGCAGGGCATAGGTCATCCCTTTCCACCCTTGACTACTTAAAAAGGGCACTGTCCATTCAACAAGCTCCTTCACATAATCAGCATCAGAGAACAATGTCTCAGTAATAGGCAATAAGGGTAGCACTTGGATTCCAAGCCTACACTCTCTACACTCAGCACTGGCCCACCATAGCTTACTATCCCTCTTGTTAGCCCACAAAACCCCCACTATCCTATTATCCTTTGCAAATACTTCTTCGTACAAGTTGTCTTCTACTTTCACATGCCACCAAGTTTGTGCGGCTAGAATTTCCAATGCCACTAGCGTTGACCCAGTGTCAACAAGACTTGAGTCACCATATGCAAGACCCACCAATGCTGCTGAATAGTATGCATTCACAGCTTCACTTGTACTTTCTTGATTCCTTCCATCTTCAAACTCGGTCAACCCTGCAGCCCAAGAGTGCAATTTGTAAAGATCAAAACACCTTAGACGTGGATAATATCTGTTATATCTCTGGCCCAAGTTCATGAAATCTGTGACAAGTGAATAAACTTGTGGCTTGTACTTTTGTCCCCATTGAGGGTCAATCTTTGCAAGAACCGCAATTCCATAAAGAAAGTACCCTAAATGATAATGGTGGTCATTGTACACTCCAAACCCAAAGTCAGCAGTTGAATCTGTAGAGCCTTGTTTGGTGACAAGTCCACCCCATTTATTTTCATATAGAAAACCATTCCCTTGAAAAGTTCCATCCAACCAAGGCTCAATAGACTCCTTCAGAAACTTCTTAATCGTGGGAACCATGTTGGAATAAGACACTTCTTCCGCTATCAACGCCAACCTTGCAGCCCTTCCAACAAGCTTCCCATAAAAATAAGATGAACTTGTTCCTATTGATGAAGAATTCAGCTCTTGCACATCCTTAACAAGTGCCGAGACAATCTCATCATACGAATCTTTGTCCACACCTTTGTTAGAATACCATGTCACAGGAATAGGATCCGTTTCCAACACCCATGAATCTCCAACAACACCAACAAGATCGCCATCGATGCTTCTATACTTAAAATCATTCAGCACAGAAACTTGACTCTTTGATAAAAGCTTAACATGAAGAGGGTGAGCTAGCATGAGCAAGTCCCCAGAACCTTCCTTTTGCCATTGATACACCACACGGAAAGGTTCCACGAGTGTTGCATTTCCCGACAAAGGGTAACAAGAGCTGAACTTGTCGAGAATTACTACATTCTTGGAGTTGGAATCAGGCAACGCTGCTACACGAATTATGCCAGAAAATGGCTTGGATGTAACTTTGGAAGCACCATCATGGTTCAAATAGATTGGGGAGGAGGTGTATATGAGCCATGTTTGAGTATTGTTAAGCTTAAGGGTGTACTTGGTGTTGTTGTCATCATTGGAAGACAGAGAGACAATGGTGTGCACTGTTGTGATGGAAAGAGATGTTGGAGATGTCACAGAAGCGGTTATAAAAGGGCTTCCTCTTGAGAGAAAGAACCTTAGGTTGGAGGAGGGAATGTCCAAAGTGACACTGAGGTCACTGTATGATGAGATTTCACGGTTTTGTTGATTTAAGTGTGTTTGAGTGGAAGAGATTGTGATATCTGGAACAAAAGCTTGGTACAACAGTGCTGTGGTGAAGAGGAGAAGAGGGTATGAGGCTGAGAGGGAAGAGTTTGAGGTTTTGATGAGGTAAGGGTGAATGTACTCAGCTTGGGACCCGTTTGGAATAACAAAGTTTTGAAAGAAAGAGTTTGTGGGGAGTGGAGAAGAAAGAAGGTTTGAGGAGAAGTAGGTTGAAGGGTTTGGGAGGACTGTGGAATGAGTTTGAGGGAAGAGAAAATAAGAAGACATTGTTGGTTTGTGATTGCTCGTTGCAGTGTTGTGTGGTGCCGGCCTAAGCCTGTTATATAAGTGAATATAAGAGATCGTTTGGTACGAAAGGTTGACTTTTAGAAACAAGACAAATGCTATAAATTAATTAATTATAACCATACCCGGGTGCAGCCCCTAAACATTCTTTATTACTATTAAATTATTTTCATTAAAAATAAAACAAATTGGGTTGGTCATATGTCTTACTCTACGAATTAGTACGGAAAAGTTTAATCTACATTCCACTTATGGAGAGCGTATGAGTAGAAGAATGAATGAGATGGAAACAAAAATAAAGAAAGAGAGAAATCAATAAATGTGATAAATAATTGTGATAGAGATGAAAGAAAAAAAATAGAAAAGAAACGTGAAGATCGAAACCTTGTTAGTTACACTGTGAGAGAATAACTTTTTCTTTTTATTAGATCCAACTCTTATATCTTTCGATCAATATATATGAATGGGAGAAACTAGATGTATGATAATTATAACTAAATTATTATCTATGATTCTTTTATCTTTCAATCAATTCAAGTTGATAAAAATGTACAAGAAAGAGTATGACGGTGAATACATGATTGGTCGTACGAGAATAAATTATTGTTTGATAATATGTTATTTTTAATATTTTATATTTTTCCCCTCAAGAAATTTTTATTATTTTCTTGAAGTTCATCCTCATCATTATAAATGATCCTCTTGTCTCAAAATGTCCTAAATTATAAGAGATATGTAAAAAATATGTTTGATTATGTCTATTCTTAATAAATAGAAAGAAACAACACAAGTATCTATATTTAAATATAGTATCTATTTAAATAAGTTTGAATGACCCCTTCTTATAATGAGAATGCATATAGTCCCATTTTATTTCTCTTCTAAGGTATAAAAATACAATGCAATATTTAATTTTTCTTAAAATAATGCTTCTTGCATATTGCATCTTGCACGGATCTCAAGGGTGTTTCACTTTCTTTTTTCTTAGAATAATGCTTCTTGCATATTGTATATTGCATTACATGTGTTGGTCAACAACCTTATAGCTCATTTTTGTCCTTTTTTTTCTTCATTAAATCACAAGTTGCATATTTTTTTTCTTTTCTTTTTCTTTCTATTTCTCTCTTATATGTGTATACAACCTAAATAACAATAAAAGAACACTCTATTTTAAATATTTTTTCCTTACACTAGTCTTTTACATCTCTATATATGGTAATTCCTTTAAAAGATATAAGAATAATATTAAAAACTAAATCTTCTCTGTTATACATCAACTAAATTGATTAGAAGCAGCAAATATATTTTCTTAATTAAATGTACTACATTACTGAAAAAAATATTAAGTACTCAATGTATTTTTAATATAATAATTTTCCCTTTTTAATATTATCATTTAAGATTACAACACATAGATTAAAAAACTAATTGCGAGCCTTGTTTATATTAATACAATTTTTAATATGTCATTTGTCTCTCTATTTACTACTTTAATATCATTTCTTTCTTTTTTAACAAGGATATAATTGAAAAAATATAATTAATTTTATTTTAGAAACTTTCAAATAATAAATAATTAGAAATATTTTTTAAAAAATGATCGATAAAAAATGAAAATATATAGTATTATCTTTCATTTATTGTTTTTGGATTTCTTTGCTGCATGTTTATTAACTTGGAGGGTGTCGATGATTGATTATATTTTATTGCATAAGTTCCCTAAGTTTAGGAGGCAGACCATGTGTCCAGTTCCAAGGCACGTGAAATTCCAAATGGTGGAACAAAACTTTTTCGTTGCATTGTGTATTAATGTATTTTTTTTTCTTTCTAAATACCTTGTTAATATTTAATATAACAGATTTGATGAAGTATTTTTGTTAATGGATTGCACGAGAAATCATTCTTGTCCAATTCTACTCTATTAAAATATAACACACGACACAAATCACACAATATGGCACACATATATGTTATTATGTAAGTTTTGAAAAAATACTACATGTATAATCGAATTTAAGTTGGATCTAGTTTTTTAAGAATACATGGACATAATTATTGATTGTAGACATTATGTTAGTTAGGGTTATAATTGAGCCGAACCAAATATTATAAATTTAATTTTAATTTATGAAAAAATGGATGATTAAAGTTTCATTCATTTATTTAATTAAATAAATGAATTTCATGGAACATTTAATGAGCTGAACTTGAATAATTCTCATTTACACTCTTAATGTTTGCTTAAAGGTTTGTTTTAGTGATCGTGTTGGGAAGTACTTGTTCCCAATATATATTATATGCTAGTTTCTTGTCTCAGTACATGAGAACATTATTAACATTTGATAATAATACATTAGATTAGTTGGATGTGATTTTTTTTTTATTTCAAAATTTTTAGATGATTTGAATCTCGAGATACATCAATATCAACATCAATGAATACCTCAAAAATTAAAGAATATTCACAAAGATCGACACTTCAATTATTTACTAATAAAATTCTCAACAACAGAAATCAAACCTTATTCTTTTGAGATACGAGTTTATTCAAGTGGAATAATCTTTATTTTACCTATGTGTGATTGTGTTACATTTGCATAAACTCTAAAAATCTTTATGTGGAAAAATCTTTATGTGGTGGTCAAAATTGTTGTATTTTAAAACCTTAGGTTAGAAACACTTAAAAGTTATCGGACCTGATCCTGTAATGCACTAGAACATATGGTACAGAGCAAAGTCTATTAAATTCTTGAAAAATCCCAATACAACTTTAAACCTCCATAGTAACAATAACCTGATGGGAAGATACAAAGTTTCATAAATTACTCCAAATTAACTATAACATTAAAACATGATATTTCCTGGACTTCGCACAAAACTTACGTGCTTCCATCAGTCCTCATCTACTATGAATCCACCACAAGAGATTAGTGAACGAATTCCCATCATCAAAACCTTTCAACTGTCTTATATTTTCCAATGCTGTTTCCTAATCATAAATTCGTTGCAAGGCATAGGTCATTCCCTTCCATGCACCCTTCTCTACGTGCAGAAGGCAATGTCCATTCCACAAGCTCCTTGGCATAATCAGCATCACAGAACAATGTCTCAGTAATAGGCAACAAGGGTAACACTTGGATTCCAAGCCTACACTCTCTACACTCTTCCCTGGCCCACCATAGCTTACTATCCCTCTTGTTAGCCCACAAAATCCCCACTACCCTATTCTCTTTTGCAAATTCTTCTTCGTACAAGTTATCCTTCTCTTTCACATACCACCAAGTTTGTGCAGCAAGAATTTCCAACGCTGCTAACGTTGATCCAGCGGCAACAAGACCTGAGTCACCATATACAAGACCCACCAACGCTGCTGAATAGTACGCAGGCACAGCCTCACATGTGCTTTCTTGATTCCTTCCATGTTCAAATTCAGTCAACCCTCCAGCCCAAGAGTGCAATTTGTAAAGGTCAAAATTCCTTAGACGTGGATAAAATCTTCTATAATTTTGGCCCAAGTTCATGAAATCTGTCACAAGAGGATAAACTTGTGGCTTGTACTTTTGTCCCCATGGAGGGTCAATCTTTGCAAGAACAGCAATTCCATAGAGGAAGTTCCCCAAATGGTAATGGTGATCATTGTAAATTCCAAAACCAAAATCAGCGGTTGAATCCGTTGACCCTAGTTTGGTTACAATTCCACCCCATTTATTTTCATACAGATAACCATTCGCTTGGAAAGTTCCATCCAACCAAGGCTCAATAGTCTCTTTCAGAAACTTTTTAACTGAAGGAATCACCTTGGGAAAAGACACTTCTTCTGCTATCAACGCCAACCTTGCAGCCCTTCCAACACGCTTCCCGTAAAAATAAGATGAAAATATTGTTGCTATATATTGCTGAAGAATTCAGCCCTTGCACATCCTGAACAAGCACTGAGACAATCTCATCATATGACTCTTTGTCCACACCTTTGTTAGAATACCATATCACAGGAATAGGATCCGTTTCCAACACCCATGAATCTCCAACAACACCAACAAGATCACCATCAATGCTTCTATATTTTAAATCATTCAGCACAATAACATCACGATCATACGATAGAAGCTTAATATGAAGAGGGTGAGCTAGCATGAGCAAGTTCCCAGACCCTTCCTTTTGCCATTGATATACCACATTGAAAGGCTTCTCGAGTGTTCCATTGCCCGATAAAGGGTAACAAGAGCTAAACTTGTCGAGAATTGCTACACTCTTGGAGTTGGAATCAGGCAACACTGCTACACGAATTATGCCAGAAAATGGCTTGGATGTAACCTTGGAAGCACCGTCATGGTTCAAATAGATAGGGGAGGAGGTGTATATGAGCCACATCTGAGTGTTGTTAAGATTAAGGGTGTACTTGGTGTTGTTGTCATCATTGGAAGACAAAGAAACTATGGTACACTGTTGTGATGGAAAGAGATGTTGGCTTTGTCACAGAAGCAGTTATAAAAGGTAACATTTAGTATCTTGAAAGCTTAGTAATTGAAAAAATGGAGAGAAAAGAAAATGAAGAGATACAAACCCCACGTGGAGTTAATTCATATCTGGTCGTGACTTGTGTTGCCAATGTCATACATCCATTTCAAACATTCGCATTTTTGTTTCTTCTACATTTTCTTATCCTTTAAAGCTTAACATTTACTATATAAAAACTTGTATCTAAGTTCGGTAATTATTGCTTCAAACAAAAGTTCGATATATATTTTGTAATCCACAAATAATCTTTGATACCATTCTCCCTTTTAGTCATCCCATCTCCCTTTTAGTCATCCCACCTTAATCACGTAGTTGACATCGTCATTAAAAATACATACAAACTTATGGTATGAAATCTTCCTAATTAATTTAACTTCCAAGTCGTACTCCTCTTTTTTCTTACTTAAATTGCAATGTATGTACTATATTAAAAATCATATTATCACATTATTTCACTTTATTCGAAATCATATATATTTTTATTTAAAATCATTGTCCTAAATAAATAAATAAACTAATAATGTTAATATAAAATCTTGGATAATGAAAAATGTGTTAAAGGATAGAATTAAATAAATAATTAAATATTGAATTGTAATTTTCGATAATGGTTACATAAGAATATCACATAATGCATGTTAACTCATGAAGAGATGGTTTAGAACATGAAGCTTGACTATTTTATGCTGATTAAAACAGTCAACCTTCATGTAGTAATTAATTTAAAAAAGTCAACATGAAGGTTGGCTTTAGGACCAAGAGAAATGCTATAATTAGAAATTTATAATCATGGGCATATAGTTTTTTATTATTAAAATAAATTCACTAAAAAAATTAAATTGTGTTGATCTTATTTCTTATTCAATTATGGAAATGTGTAGGTGGAAAAAAGAGAGAAATAAGATAAAATATAAAAGAAAATAAAAAATTTAATAGATATGATGAATAATGTAATAAAAATATATTTTTTTAAAAATTGTGTGGAAATTATTGAGATGAAAAAGAAAAACTTAAACTTTGATAATAATATGAACTTAAATATTATTTATAATTTTTATTTTCTAAGTTTTTTTGTCAATGATAAAATAAGATATAAGAGAGAATGTGATAAAAAAAATACATTATTGACAATCCAATTAATTAGAATGAATGTGATAGTTATAAGGGAGTGTTTCTAACACTTTTTTAGCATATCTGTGTGTTCTTCAAGCAATAAAGTATTCACACCGACACCTGACCAATCTAATGGATATATTGTTACCAAACTGAATTTGAAGGACATTATCCAAAACTATTTGATCCATTTGAAAAGGATCAAAATAAGAAAAAATGTAAAAGAAGGTAAAGTGTGAGCAACTTTATTTGAGTTTTATCTCGACGTTAGTTCTTAATTTTAGCGGAAAAAAGAATTAGCTTAGTTATTGTCCACGCTAAATATTTTATTTTATCGTCAACACTAGTTCAAAAATTAGCAGTAAAGCAAAACATTTAGCGTTGGCATTGGCCCACAGTAAATAATTTTATAAAAAGTACTTTTATAATTAGCATCACCCAGTTGAAACTCAGTTTTTAATTTGAGCGGGAAAACAAAAAAGTTAGCGTCAATCGATCATGGCCAATGCTAAATAATAATTAAAGAAATATATATTTTATAATTGGTGTCATCACAAAAATATATTTTTTAATTTAAATACGAAAACGAAAACTTCAGTCACCTCTCTTCTTTTTAAAACCCTTCTCTTCCTCTCATCGATCTTTGATTTCCCTATTTTCCTTTTTTTTTTTATATATATATTCTCTGTTGCTAATGCTTTTCACTCCTATTTATATTGGTTATAGGTTCTAGTTGAGAATGGTTGCAACGGCGGTGGTGACAATAGTTGCAGCATTGATGATGAAAAGACATTCTTCTTCAAATACTTCTAATGAACAGTGTCAATTTTACAATGACACCTACCTCCTTCAATTTTGATTAGATTTTAACCTATAAAAATGAAATTTAACAAAAGAAGAAAAATATTAATAAATGGTTGACAATTAAAATAAATGATTTAACACTAACTTGATAGAGAGAAGAAAAAAAATTGTAAAAAGGATAAGTTTTAACTTTTAAGAATGAATTAGAATAAAATTAAAATTATAAGTGTCTATTTTAAAAATTTAGTAAAGTTTATGAATTAATTTGAACAAAATTAAAGTTTATAGTATCTATTTGTCAATGAAATGAAATTTTAAAATCAATTAGGATAAAATTAAAGTGTAGAGTTTCAATTTATAAGGGATATAAAGTTTAGGGAGCATTTTCTTTTCCCTTTTTATTAACGTAAATCTAACAGGCTCTAATCTACTTTGGCACCTGATTATATATTATGATAATAAACTACATTCAAATCGTACTCTTAATAGTAAATTAATGTACGTCCAAAACCTACTATAATTGTTCTATGATTGAGGGATAGTGTTAAGAGAATTCCAATAAATTATTCTCTCTTTATCGTAGAAGACTAGAAAGAAAATCTACATGAAATTGAGTAAATAATGATGTAATGGTTAAAGCGGTATCATGATCTTGATTATTTGTTAAAATTGATTTCTTTTGACTGGATAACCCTTTTATTATGCAGCACCCGATATGAATCCGGCTTAGCAAGATTCTCACTAAATATTGATGAAAATTACTAGCTTATTACAGCAAAGATATTGATATTATGAATCAGAATGAGTTTTATAAAGCTAAACTAGTAAAATTTGTCCAGAAAAACACAATAAAATTTACATGTATGAACATGTAATGATATGACATCAGTAAAACAGTGAAATTAAATGACACGTTTTAAAAAAAAAATTGAGAGGAATGACAGTTTTAAATGTTGAGGTCAATTTTATACCTCTTGGTTAATTTTATAATATACAATTAAGTAACGGAATGATGATCTCACATTATAGTTGCATGTACAAATATATTAAGAAGTGAAAAGTTTACCATAAAAAGGTGCCTTGACTTTAATTATATATTTCTTTAGTACACATCGTGTCTTAAATCTGATATTTTAGGAAAATCCCATCATCCCAAATGCATCCCGGACACAAAACTTACCTAATCCGTAATAAATTTAAAGAAGCCATTAAGATTAACGGTGAGGGATTTGAATGGTTTATACGATATAATAACAAACTCAAACCTCGTTACAACATTGTACCCAAAAAACACATTGTCCGCCGGGATTAGACAGACATGGGTTTCCCCCCCAAAAAAAACCTTCTCAACCAAATAAAACAAGACATTGCGCAGGAGAACCCAGCAAAAACTTCTTTCAGGAAACTGATTCTATTCTATGATTTTATTGAACAAATCAAACTAGAATAGACAGGTATGGCGCTGGACATCAAATATCTGCATTCTTCTGCAGAGTCATCACCAAGCTCCCTAACCTAATCAGGAAAGGAGCATCGAAAATTGGGGGCACAACTATATTATAATGTACAGGGAAGGAAGGGAGAGGGGATAAGTACAATTTCCAACTCAACCTAAGAGCAGTCCACAAAAAAGGACTCCATGCTAAATCACAAATTACAATATTTTTCTAAGATTACTGCTATGTCAAACTAGCACAGTCTCACCAGGATGAATGACTAGCATGATGGCGGTTGAAGTTGCTTAAGCTGCCGTACAACATGTTTCATTGAAGGTCTGGTTGAGAGAGAGTCAACCGTACACACAACAGCCAAGTGTAGGACCGCTACCAAATCATCTTCAGGACCTGCATCCCATAAGCCAGTGGCGAAGAACTCTTTTGCCTGGCCTTGTCGCAGCAGCATGCATGCCCATGCTACTATGTTGAAACCATTCCCATATGAAGAAAATGAAGGATCCAATGCCTTCTTGTCAGAGAGTAACTCCAGAAGCACCACACCATAGCTATACACATCAGCCTTGTCAGAAACACGACAAGTCATGGCATATTCAGGAGCAACATAGCCAAAAGTTCCTGCTACACCAGTGGTAGCATGAGTTTCTGAGGTTCCCAGAAGTCTAGCCAATCCAAAGTCAGATAGATAAGCATTATAATCATCATCCAGCAAGATATTACTGGGCTTGACATCCCGATGAAGAACTCGGGGTACACACTGATCATGCAGGTATGCAAGTGCACGGGCTATATCCAATGCAATCTTGTGAAGAA
>PYAF01002672.1:106441-123166 GCA_007407185.1 Glycine tomentella | reverse complement strand
CTATAGCAATTTGAATAATTAAAAATAATGAGAAAACATTTATTACGATCATATAAAATTTTACATTGATTAGAAAAAAAAAAGCATCTTATATACATAATAAAGTTTAGCTGACGTATGAATACGTAAAATATAATAATTAGATATATAAATTATTCTCTAATTAAAATTGGAATTTCACTTCAATAACTTATATTAATATTTACGGAAAATTATGTTTGGGTGCATGTAAAATTTAAAAAATATTAATTTTTTTTCATTTTTTTTATTAATTTGGTCTATGTAACAATAAAACATATTTTTGTTAGTTATAAATGATAATTTTCTTAAACGATTTTTTAAATAACTAATAAATTTAATTACTTTTTTTATTTACCTTTTCAAGCACTCACTATAATCTCGTCTTGCATCATCTTTTTTCTTAATCTCAATAGTGCGACAGAATATTGGTCACAAAATGATGAAAAATTACAATTTTTTGAGATGTTTAACCATCAAAATTTGTTTAATTTATTTTGGAGGATTTGACTGTCACAAATTATTTAATTTATTTGTAATCAAATTATACTTATAACATTAGATTAACCTTGAACAGGAGTTATCAATGAGAACCAGTAAAAATATGTTTTGTTTTTTATAAAGACGAAATTAATACGATTTTTTTATGAGAATAAAATTAATATTTTTTAAAATTTTTAAAAAGAATTCAAACATATTTTACACTATTTAATGCAAACTTTTATCATGTATATATTTTTTTACTGCAACTTTTATCATGTATAAAGAGTTTTTTAAATGTCATTTCATCACACATTGTCATGTACTTTTATTCATCGCGGTAGGAATTGGATTCAATTTTGATTTCATTACACTGATTTATATATGAACAAGATTAATTGATAACATAAAATTCATTACACTGATGATATATAAAACATAAATTTTAATTAATTTCATTCTAATTCCCCCCCCCCCCCCCCACCCAAATCAATTTGAACACAACCTTATTGCTTGTCTTAATTTTGAAACGAGATTCTCCCAACAAGCTATTTTTCTTATCACAAAACGAGTTACATGGAAGTAAATGCCTTAAGTTATATTTTAAAAAAATAATATAAAGTATATATTACAACTTTTTATTCATCAAAGTTGTCCATAATTTCATAATTATCATACTTTTCATCAATTAATAGTTTTATTACTACAAAAATCCTCATAAGTTTCTTAATTTATAATATAAAGTTGTTTCATCAGTTGGGGATGATTACTGAGTTTTCTAGTAATTAGTACTAAATTAAGTGCATTCATCAATACATCCTGTTTTTTTATTAAAAGCAAATGGGAGATTTATAAAATTAATTATTTTAATTAAATTTTGTAGGAGCTAAGAGCTCTAAAAAAGTCTTATTCTTGAATTTGCATAAAGATTATGCATGAAAAAGGTATAATAAATAGTTTTAGATGGATTTCCATTGCTTCTCTCCTTTGGGGGAAATTTTGCAAGAACATGTACCAATTCATCCCCTTTCTAAGGATCACTCCCTCTGTTTTTTTAATAAGTGTCGTTTAAGTTTTTTTATCCTATAACCAAAGAAATTTATTACTCTACCTGCACCGTTTTGATTTAGTGTAATTGTGAGTAATTTTTCTATCATGCCCTTCACTTTACTTCTCCCACTAATGCACGGTTTTGGAAGGTGGTACTAGTGCTTTTCTAATCAATTTCTCTCTTTCCATTACATGTTTAATATTTGTATCATTAATTGAAAATTGGTTCACAACATATATTATTATAAAATAATTGGTTGAAAATATTAATGTTTTTTTAGTAGATGAGAGGATAAAAACTTTTGTCAAGTCAACTATCCACTAAACTTTTGACCAATATTTACCTTTTAAAATTTCAAATTACTTATTATTTAATTTATAAATAATATGTGAAAACAAATAATGAAAAAAGGATAGAATAGAAAAAAATTATTGTTCTCTTCAACTTTTAAAACGATATATATATATATATATATATGAACAATTTTTTATTAAAAATACGACATTTACCATAGAACTGAATTAATACTTTTTAATGGGTTCAAATTATAGATATATGTATGAATTGAAAAAATATAAATGAAAACTAAAAATGAAAGAATTTGTTTAACTAAAATATCTCTCAATGGAAAGTTAAAAATTTAACTTTTAAGACATCAAGATTCAATTAAAAAGTTAACATCTCTTAATAAATATTTTTTCATAAATACTCATAAAAAATTAAACTCATAATTATATATTTAAAAAATAAAATTATCTATTAATTATACCACAACTTTTGTTAGGGAAAGAGATATGCAGTTGCCACTTGCAAAACTGGAGAAATCATTGGGTGTAGAATTCAACGCAAACCTTTTGTTATTTGGTCAAGAATTTCAGCTTTTAATTTCACAATTATTATTACAATCGACACATATGTGAATTTATGTATTGTAGCTGAGGTGCTAACGGGGTAATAATTGTCAGGAGCACAATCAATGCGACTTTTATTGTGTTCTCACCATTACCATTGTGCTACACGATCACCACTTGCAAGGCAACCATTACCGTAGCTTTCTACATCCAAATAGACAGAGAAAATTAAACTGAACGGAAAAGCCGGCATCGTATAAAGTCCACAATCCAAAAAGAGACTTGTTTACAACGGCAATATTCTCAACAAATTTGTACTATAATAACAAAATTACAATATACGCCACATTACTTGTTATATTTTGGTAGAACAGTTAGATAAGAATGAGAAATTTTAAGTCCTCTTAACATATGTTTAGTGATAGATTTGATGTCAAGATCTATTTTCACTAAATCTCTTAATAAAGGAGATTAATAGATCTCTAATGTAAAAAATGAGTTTTTGTAAAAAAATACTCAAAATCTACACATTATTATTTTTTTTCTCTTTCTCTTTCTAAGATCTTAAAATAAAATCTATTTATTAAAAAAAAATTAAAAAAATCTTCAACCTTATATGATTTTATAAAAATTATCAAAAAATATCTAAAATTTCAATTTAAGATCTATCACTTTTTTTTTTTTTTAGAAAGATCTTTTCTTACTTAATTTGTATAAGGTATTGAGAATATTTATAAAAGAATGTAGTACTAACGTTGTTCCATAAAAGTTCTTCAAACATTGAAAACTGAACACAAAGAGACAGAGGGGTTTAACAAAGCAACGAAAAAGTTTCCGTTCCGCTTGGAATTTTTACCTGCCTTGGAAATGGACACATGCTCTGCCTCCTTGGCATAAAAAAGATTTGGAAATAAAATACTAATAATCAATCATCGTATCCTCCAAGTAAACTGCATGCCAGCTTATACAAAGCAACAAATGAAAAATAACAATATTACAGTAAATTATAAGTTAAGTGGAAAATGTAATAATAAGTGGTGAGCATAATTATTTTAACTACAAACATTTAGCTACTCCACTTAATTGCATAGCTTTCCTTTAACACTATCTTGTATTTTCCTCTTCACTCTAAATGTTCTTTTACCATAACCAAACACAAGGATTGTGAGGCAAGATATAATAGTACACAGAAGCATCATTCTAAAGTCAACTTGCTAGTCTAGAAAAGCTCTCAGCTTAGCTCATATAAGAAGAGACCACAAACATTGCAATAAGCAAATCACAAAACTCCCAACCCTTTTCTATTCCCCCACACAAACAATGTCTTCTCCTTCTTCTTTTCTATTCCCTGAAACTCAATCCACAGTCATCCCAGACCCTTCAACCTACTTCTCACCAAACCTTCTTTCTTCTCCACTCCCCACAAACTCTTTCTTCCAAAACTTTGTTATTCCAAATGGGACACAACCTGAGTACATTCACCCTTACCTCATGCAATCCTCAAACTCTTCATTCTCAGCTTCATATCCTCTTCTCCTCTTCACCACAGCACTGTTGTACCAAGCTTTTGTGCCAGATCTCACCATCTCTGCCACTACAAGATACTCATCATACCAACAAAATCGTGTAATCTCATCCTACAGTGACCTTGGTGTCACTTTGGACATTCCAAGCTCCAACCTTAGGTTCTTTCTTGTCAGAGGAAGCCCTTATATAACTGCTTCTGTCACAAAGCCAACACCTCTTTCCATCAAAACAGTGCACACCATAGTTTCTCTGTCTTCCGATGATTCCAACACCAAGCACACCCTTAAGCTTAACAACACTCAGACATGGATCATATACACCTCCTCCCCAATCTACTTGAACCATGTTCCTTCTGAGGTTACATCCAAGCCATTTTCCGGCATCATTCGTATAGCAGCGTTGCCTGATTCTGGTTCCAAGTATGTTGCAACTCTTGACAAGTTCAGTTCTTCTTACCCTGTGTCTGGTGATGCAGCACTCAAGAAACCATTCCGTGTGGAGTATAAATGGCAAAAGAAACGTTCTGGGGACTTGCTAATGCTGGCTCACCCTCTTCATGCCAAGCTTCTATCATATGATCGTGATGTTACTGTGCTGAATGATTTTAAGTACAGAAGCATTGATGGTGAGCTTGTTGGTGTTGTTGGAGACTCATGGGTGTTGGAAACCAATGCTATTCCTGTGACATGGTATTCTAACAAAGGTGTGGACAAAGAGTCTTATGCTGAGATTGTCTCGGCGCTTGTTAAGGATGTTCAAGCGCTGAATTCTTCAGCAATAGGAACAAATTCATCTTATTTCTATGGGAAGCAGGTTGGAAGGGCGGCGAGGTTGGCGTTGATAGCGGAAGAAGTGTCGTATCCTAAAGTGATTCCAAAGGTTAAGAAGTTTCTGAAGGAGACTATTGAGCCTTGGTTGGATGGAACTTTCAAAGGGAACGGTTTTCTCTATGAAAGAAAATGGCGTGGACTTGTTACTAAACAAGGCTCGACAGATTCAACTGCTGATTTTGGGTTTGGAATTTACAATGATCACCATTTCCATTTGGGGTACTTCATTTATGGAATTGCAGTTCTTGCAAAGATTGATCCTCAATGGGGACAAAAGTACAAGCCACAAGTTTATTCACTTGTGACAGATTTCATGAACTTGGGTCAGAGATATAACTCGGATTACACACGCCTAAGGTGTTTTGATCTTTATAAGTTACACTCTTGGGCTGCGGGGTTAACTGAATTTGAAGATGGAAGGAATCAGGAAAGTACAAGCGAAGCAGTGAATGCATACTATGCGGCAGCATTGATGGGTCTAGCATATGGTGACTCAAGCCTTGTTGCGACTGGATCAACGCTGGTGGCGTTGGAGATTCTTGCTGCACAAACTTGGTGGCATGTGAAAGCAGAAGACAACTTGTATGAAGAAGAGTTTGCAAAAGATAACAGGATAGTGGGGATTTTGTGGGCTAACAAGAGGGATAGTAAGCTATGGTGGGCCAGTGCTGAGTGTAGAGAGTGTAGGCTTGGAATCCAAGTGCTACCCTTGTTGCCTATTACTGAGACATTGTTCTCTGATGCTGATTATGTGAAGGAGCTTGTGGAATGGACAGTGCCCTTTTTAAGTAGTCAAGGGTGGAAGGGAATGACCTATGCCTTGCAAGGAATTTATGATAAGGAAACAGCACTGCAGAATATTAGAAAGTTGACAGGTTTTGATGATGGGAATTCGTTCACTAATCTCTTGTGGTGGATTCACAGCAGATGAGGAATGTTGCACACAAGCTTCTGGACAAGTTTTTGTTTTTTGCAATATTATTTTAAATTTCATTCTTGTCAACATTTTTTATTTTCTGTAATTTATGAAATTCTACATCTTGTATCAGTTTGTTAAAGTGGTGGGGGCAAATTTGAGTATTGGGATTTTTCAAGAATTTAACAAAATTTGCAGTATAGCAGATTTTTCTACTGTATTATTAGCAGTCTAGTTCCCCGTATTTTTTAACAGTGCTTCTAGTGCAAACAAAAATCACTTTGTTTATGTTTGGTGTCAAGTGGTGTTAACAGACATCAAATCAACAAATGATGTTCAAGCTTATTGAAACAGCTAAGGTCTACGGAAAAAGTTGCCATGACATCTTTTTTTTTTTTTGTGATCAGGTGGCCTGTGTTTTTCTACATGGTATTATTAGGATCTTTAGGTCCAATGCATCTTTTCTTTGGAATAAAAATTGCCCAAAGAAAACAAGGCCACATCAACACAAATGTGCTCTTACTGACACAAACAAGTCCATGTTGATTTAACGTTTTGTTTCTCTAGAAAGTATCTGAAACTCTGATAATAATGTATTCAGAAAAAGCAACACTAGACTCAAACAATTCATAGAAAAATCTTTGCAGATTCTTTGTGGTTCACTGGACAACACGTCAGTATTGAGTTTGTGAAAATAACTATTGATACAAAATATTTATAATTTGTACAATTAGTCCCAATTCAATTTCATAAGAAATTGTAAGAGTACATTACCACGGTAAAAGCCAGAGACATCCACAATTTGTTCAAAGTTTGGCTCAGCCACCAACAGTGGTATAGAGCTCGACACACATTGAACTGCTCCTGCACAGCCACTGCTTCTGGAGGAGATTGCATAACTCAGATTCAATGAACAAGGTATAGATTTTATAAGCAACTTAAGCCTTCTTCCAATAATATATATATTAAAGAAATGACTGTAAGATAAATTTTTGGTATCACAGTCCAACAGAACTCAAGGTTGGATCACTGATACACGAGATAAGAAGGATGAACCAGAAAAGGAACAAAAGTAAATGAGATTGTGTTTAATTCTCTTATTCTATAAAAAAAATTTAAGTTTTATAAAGAAAACTTAAGGGTAATATCTTAGCTGAATCAAAATTAGAATTTTATCTTGATAATTAGCTTCAGCTATAATTATAATAATTTAAGTTATAGAAATCAAAATAAAATCTATTTTTGATTGAGGAATAGTACGAAAAAGCATCTAAAATATTACCTTTTTGTCATCTTGTTTATCAGAAAACAACCTGCATATGGAACACAATTAGAAGGAAGAAAAAAAGTCTTTTTTCTTGTTTTGTGTTCACACTTCAAAACTGTTGAATACAACACACACTGTTTGCAGGCCCCATCAGAGACAAATACAATTGCATACACTCCACTTCATTGCATCAACATCAGGCCACACCACTCCACAACACATTCCCAAGTCACCTCATAGCACGCCACGTTTGACCTTTCTTCCCCAATAACACATTTCTTCAGTCATAATTTTTTTATATAATACTTTCTACCCTATTATTTTTTTCTCTCTCTATCACATCACCTATCTTATTCTTACGACACATTTCCTTTTTTCTTATCCTATATTTCTCTTTGTTCTACAGAAAACTATACTGAGAAATTTACAAAACAATTTATCTTCATCATGCTACATGGCATCTCAAAGCATTCAAAACCAGAAACCCCATGCTACTGAACCCAGAAACTCCAAAATCCATCAGCATAGACATTTCACAGACTCACAGTTCCTAGCACTTCCATGGCAAAACCAGAACTTTAATCAACAGAACCGATAACTCAAAATTAAATTAACATAAAATAAATTTTCATCTCATTCCATAACTATTACGAAAAGTACCGTCGTCAAAGGTTGGTTCAGTTGGTAAAAAAAAGACTCAACCGAAAAGAATTTGGGTTTAGTTTCTGTTGTTAATGTGAAGATGGTATTGGTGCAAAATCTATAAGTATCTATGTAAGTGTTCTTTGAGTCCGGCTTAGTGAGCGTAATGAACACAATTCACCTAAATTTTAATTATCGGAAAAAAAAAACTATTACGAAAAAGTATATCAATTGGAAAAAGAAAGAAAACGGAATGCACCTTGATAATTTTGATTTGAAGCTTTCTATGATTTATGGAGCAGATTGTGGTCGTGTTTGTTCTTTTGGGTTAATGGGAGTGTTAGCTTTGTTTTGTTTATCTCGTTCCTGGGTTTGGGCAGTTTCTGTGGTTCGGACGAGTTTAGGATAACGTGAACGTTAAGGAAGGGTAAAAAAAATTAAAAATTGGATTCATGAAAAAATAAATGAAAAGTTTTGATATTTCTTCTAATCATACGTCATACAGTATATTGGTATATTTTTTTATATAAAAATTTGGATTCATGAAAAATTAAATGAAAAGTTTGAATAATTCTACCCCTATGACTATTTTTGTTTTCCATAAATTAAAGATAGAGAATATAAGATAAAATAAATTAGTAATCCATTCAAATTTCGATAATTCTTTTCCTACAACTATTGTTTGTTTAAGACAAATTTTATCACTACGAGCGGTATGGAAAGAAAAGATAGAGAATATAAGATAAAAACAAATAATGTGATAAAAAATGAGTTGCAGATTTTTTTAAAATTTGAACATTAAAATCTGTGTAACTAAAATTAGGAACCAAAATTATAGATTAAGAATTAAAGAACATAATAAATTTGAAAGAGGTAAAAATATTTTGTTTTAAATATTTTATCCCTTAAATTAGGTATCCTTATTTATATTTTTGTTTGCAGTATAAGCCAATATTTTTTTTTTTGTTTTTTCTAAACTAAATTTATTTTTCATGAAAGATAATTTTGTTAGATCAAAATACGATCACTCGATAGTAAAATTATCTTTTCAACTATTTAACCCATGACAAACTTGCACAGCAGAAGTCAGTATATTGGTTCTATTGTTCACCTTCACCACCCATTAGCAAAAATGATGAAAATCAACATCACTCCCCTAAAGTGTTGATTGAAGAAATTTTGTTAAGGTTGCCCAGTAAGATGTCTATTGCGTCTAAAATACGTATGTAACTCTTGGCTTTCCCTGATATCCGATCCTCAATATGCTAAATCTCCCATTGACCTAGCCGTTGCACCCACCCACAAACTTCTTCTCAAGGATATCTCTAGTTAATTTCTATTTCGAAGCTAATTCTGTGGACATAGATGATGATTCAACGGACGTAAAGTTTAACATTCCAAATGCATCACCCACTTTCAAGTATGAATTCTGGGTAGGTGTTGTGGTTGCGGGTTCATGCATGCAGAGGATTGTACTCTTAAAAGAATCCGCATACATCACACTCCTAGTTCGTCATATGGGATCTGTGAATCAGACTCCAAAAACATATTATTGCTGTGTTGTCGATTGTGATTATGATCCAGATTTATATGACATTGGGTATGACTCATCAATGAATGACTACATGGTAGTGGCAGTATCATTAAGGCTATTGTTTCTCCTGGAGGTCCAATTCATGGAGCTACATTAAGAACAAAAGAACCATGTTCAGTATGAACTCCCCCATCTAAAAAAGAAAAATAGGGGGAATGGGGATGATTGCCAATGATAACATGACAACTAATTCTGTGGACTTGTGCTCTAAATATTTTTTAGTAGTGTTGGTTTCAACATGGGTCATTATTGAATGAGGCTCTTCATTGGTTGGCTTCTCTCAAACAAGAATATCGAGAAATTATAATTGCATTTGATGTGACAGAAAGAAGGTTATTAGAGATTCCACTGTCACATGCATTGGACTATCCACGTCCACATCATTTGAACGTAATGGGAGGACGTACGTGGCTTGCTCCCAATATGCTGAAATTTTGGCAGATGATAAGAACAAAGGGAAGGTGCTTAACCATCACTGTTCACATTG
This sequence comes from Glycine tomentella, assembly GCA_007407185.1. Taxonomy (NCBI): domain Eukaryota; kingdom Viridiplantae; phylum Streptophyta; class Magnoliopsida; order Fabales; family Fabaceae; genus Glycine; species Glycine tomentella. The sequence continues at coordinate 113,503 of PYAF01002672.1, read as the reverse complement.
TAAATATGATGTACAACCAAGTGGCATGTAAAGACAGATTCTGATAATAAAATACTGGTGAAACTTAATGACACAGGAAGGTGCTTAACCATCACTGTTCACATTGTAAACTCTAAAAGTATTTTTAAAAAAATAAGAAGAAAATAAAAATAAAATTCTTTATAAATTAAAATAAAATTTTCATTAATTAATTATTATTTAATTTTTAAATATTATCTTATCTTTTAAAAATATTATATGAAATACTTTTATAAATTAATTAATGAAAAATTAATTTTAACTTATTAAAAAATTTATCTCATTTTTATTTTTATTTTTTTATTTTTAGAATTACTTTTAAAAAAATTTATCTAAACAAATTCTAAATTCATTTATGTGATGTTCTTCTATTCTTTATTTTTCACCATTTTATGTATTACTGTTAAACATGCAAAATAAAGTTGTGATTGTATTTATCTTGTATGTCATTGGTTGGTTTAATCTGTTCCTCGTATTGATTTTGATAAGCTATTTGTCATGTATAATTTCATAATATCGGTAATATTCCCATTCTAAATATTATCTTCCTCGGTCCAGCTTGATATATGACCATGACACAAGAAATTTTCATGGTTAGCACTTAGCAGTAAACTTGATCTTTATGAGTACTGGCTGATATATGAAAATCATGAAAAATTAATTACGGGTTTTTACGCCGTGGGCTGTTGCATTTATTCTATTCTGCACTTTGAGCATATGCTCGTGGATGGATAATGATGTTCGATTATAAACGTAAAGTAAAATTTCACATAAGATAAAAATAAAAAAGTTGAGTATGATATAAATTAAAAAAAAAAAACTTATGAACTTAAATTTTAAAATTTTGGATTAAAATATGATATCTAGCCACCTATATATGATTATTTATCATTCATTAGTGTAATTCTCATTAAATGAGTCATCTTTCATGAATCAATCTGAAGTGCGCACAGTAAAATTTCAGAATACAATAATCAAAGAGCAGATTAAGACAAGAATCATGCATATCAAAGAGAACCGATTCATGCTAGACTTTAGTTAGAGAAAAACAAGGTTCCATTAAAAAGAGAGAATTGTTTATATAAGAAATTCCTTATACTGCAAAATGAAGACACGCAGTCCACCCACACATATATTATGGATTTGAAGCGAGAGAAAAAAAAATGTATAATTTTTATATAGTTACAAAGAAAAAGATGCTCTAAAAATATAACGATTTTTTTTTGTTTTATTTACTACAATTTTTTAACCTTTACATTCAATAAACAATATTTTTTAATTCTTCACTACAGACTAAATTTTGGTTATTTTAAAAGAATAAATAATTTTTTTAACAGAAACCAGCTAAATTTTTTCATAATTTTGTAGATAAAGAATATATTTGAGTCGAAAGTGAATGAAATATTCCTATTAAACATGCACAATCTACTGTCCTTAGAATGAATTATATTTCTTATTAAAGATTATAATCAGGCATCTTCACTTGGTTCTGTTAAATATGTAGTCGGATAAATAACCAATTTTATTTCATTGATTTCTATTTAATCATTTCATTCTATTTGAGTGGGAAAAAACACACGAAGCTGGCCTTTTGCTAGTATTTGTTAATTTAAAGTGTATAGACTAATGTAACCCAAAAAAATATATATGTAACACCAATTTACCGCAAGGGAAGATAAAAACTGAAGTAATAAATTAAGTGGAAGAAAACTAAGATAACAGAAAACTAGCTAACAAACTCTAACAAGTATCATTGCCCCTCGCGTTCTAATGTCAAATAAGAACAAATGGGAAAAATACCTGAATAAGAAATCAGATTCTCTCATAATAATATATTATTTAGACTTCAAAAGATGAACAGAATTTGAACATAACATGCAGATTAGAAGTAGAGGTGGTGAGTTCAAGAGTGAACATAGGAATCAATAGAGTAAAAATTTGATCACTCATAATTGGTTGGTTCTTTCTCTTGGCCTCACAAAATGCTTGGACTAACAACAATATGCTTCAATGGATTTGCCACGTCACCGCCACCTGCATGCTTAACAAACTCGGAAGGGGTGAGAAAACTGCCATGGCAAACACACACAATCCTCACTTCCTCGCCTTTCCCATACCGGTAAAGAAAGCCTTCTATTCTTTTCCCATTAGGGCCATCTCCTTTGGTGGAGACACAGGGCATGTCTTCCAACAAGTTCGTCACAATGTCTTTGGTTCTGCTTTGTGGTGGTGAATGTTTGTTAGATTGACTTCTCATTGTTACTGCTGCAGCAGCAGTAGCAGCAGCAGCAGCAGCAGCAGCAGCAGCAGCAGCAGCATTATTCTTGCCTGTGTTGTTCTCAGCAACACCTGCTGGTGATTTCAGTTCGCTGTCTGGCAACAAGTTAGCACTAGTAGGGCTTCTAATATCCATAGGTGTTGTTCCTGAAGTGTAGCAAAAATCATCGGTTGAAAAATAATTTAAGATACCTTCCGAAAAAAAATCATGTAATCCACTTCTGTCACCACCACTGATTAAAAAGTTAGAAGCTTGCAGACAGAACAGTAATTAGATCATAATATAAGTGTTGATTAATCAACTTGTCAATTGATATATAGCATGATTAGTAGAGGACAAAGCATTTCATGAATTGCAATACTTTTGTGATTACAAGTATGATTGCTTTGAGACGTATACTTGAGCAACCATCCATAACCTCAGTTGCTAGAAGTGATGAATCAAGATAAGTGAAACAATGTAATTGAGTCCAAAGAATATCCTTGTAAGAACACAATGCTGTAACTCTTCAAAACAATGCCTACTCAAGACCAAACTCAACTAACGCTCTGGACATTTTGGTGGCAATATATCGAAAGGGAGCAACTGCCAAATGGAGTATTAGTTAATTGAAAAAACAAATATGTAAACATACCTTTGAAACTAGTTGCACTTTTCATGATAATTAACATATTTACACAAGATTTTTTTTTTTTTTTTTTTTTTTTTTTTTTTTTTTTTTTTATAAAACAAGAATCAACCGCTCTCTGTAATGTTTAAGTAGTTAAACTAAGAAAGCAAAGTTTTGAGGGAAAAATTTTAACCACACTTTAGCCTACTATTGCCAAACCTAATATACAGATCATGTAGCTGTATCGGGCTCAAATAATACTCGAATACATTTTTCTATCTCAATATATTCATAATATGATAATTAACAAGTTTGACTTCCTCAATATTTTAATAGATTAAATGATATTTCAGTAGAATGCTAAGTGCCTAAGTGTATTTTTTTTTCAATTGAACTTGCCAAATTTAATAAACAGATCTGTTGGAAAACAACTTTCTGAATTCTTCTCTGGAGACACTTAGAAGATATTGTTGTGCAATGACGAACTTGTACACAACCCTTTCTTAGAGGTTATATTTACCATGGAGTAGCCATCACTACATTTTCCAAAGGAGTATTCACAAGCACAGGGTTTGGTTTTGAGGTCAGAATCCAACAGAAGAAAAGGATAATGGCATTTGCTCTAAATGAGCATTATTAAGAAAAAGAAAAGGAGGACTTCAATAAGTTTTTTAACATTCATGTTCCAAGAGATAGCTATTGTCTATTGATTTGAGAGCACTCTCATCCATAAACCTAGTTTTACCATAATAATAATATATATGCTATAGTACCAATGAGCTTCGTTTAGGCATGTAATTCATATAAAAATTGTTTTACCTAAACTAGTTGTCTCCTTCAAAAATATTATCCATTTGTTGATTATCATTCTAATTATCATTAGGATACTAAATGACAAATAATGTTTAAAGCACTCGGATTGTCTGCAACCATCCTTACTCTACAGAATTTATACCTGATGGTTATAAAAGGTAAGAATATAAAAAGAATGTTTTTTAATTGGGGTTATTAAAGGTAGATATTTTGCTGGAGAGGCTGCACGGCTGTAGAGGATCCAAACTATTGCACTATTCCTATTCATTTTTCTAGCCTAGGGCAAAGGAAATTGAAATTCTTAAGTAGTAGCTAGACTGGCTGCTTCTTTCAGGTTAAAAAAAAAAAAAAAATTCCTTTTATTTAATATTTATACATATGTTCATCTCTAGTTTCATGTTACTCAATATTCTAGGTCCAGGTTTTAGAGACTTCTCAAAATAATAAGAATCTCCCCGAACACACAAAGGACCATGGTGAAGTGCTTTATGAGGTTTTTATTTTTAGATGATGTTATTTTTCCACATAGCATATACTACCGTTAACAAACTAATACAATCCACAAACTCTGAGAGGTGTTTAATCTTGAAATGTGTTTTACGAATCGTAAAATTAAATTCCAATTCCAGCTTAAATAATAAGACAAATATTAATCAGTATTCTTGGTGTTGCTTAGCAAGACCCAAATAATAATACCCCAAGGTGAAACGTTCTGTTGTTACAAAAATTACCTAGTAATTGCCAAATTGAACCAAGACAAAATTTTGATTAATATTTACGAGGCGCAGACAGGATCTGACATCTCTGACAGTGAATCCACGGTCGGTGATTGATCCATGTGACAAATACAATAAAATCCAAAAATTCACCCATTTGATCAATTCATGCAAAATTAGCATCGATCTAAATATATATAAAAAAGAAACAGTAAATTCAATTTTCATTGCCATAGAATTGAAAAGTTAATTAAACTCGTACGAAACAAGACACGATCTGGCATATGAGAGGTGTCAAATCCAATTTCTTGCATATGAGATATATTTCCATTAAATGTTTAGTAAGGAGGCTTTCCTTGCCTTCTCCTAAATTTAATTCTTCAGTAGAGTTGCAAATTATTAAGAAAAAAAAAGTAAACAAAATTGTCACTTTTCTGGCTTGATTGATACTAATAAATATCCTAAAAGGAAAACACAAAACAGGAAGAGAAAAAAAAAATGAAAAGGACTAAAAACCAGAACAAATAAAGAAAGAAAGCAAATGCATTAACAAATACAAAAAAAAAGAGGGTAAAATAAAATAGTAGTAATTAGTAATTAAATTACCTTGACCCTGTTGAGACTCAGCTTCTGAAATTCCGGAAGAACCAATGGAACCCTGCGAAGGCGAGGGCGGTGGCAACGCTTTTCCACTTCCCTTCTTCTCCTTTTCACTGTCCCCATTCAAGCCGAGTCCACAAACACGTGAGGTCAACGACACGGTCCTCGCCAAGGGTGGTGCAACCTCACCGTACCCCCCTGCACCTTGCTCCACCAGATTGCTCCCTTCGGACCCAACAACAACAACAGACCTCTGTTGTTGTTGTTCTCTTAAGGCTTTCATGTTCCTCTGCTTCTCGGAGCGCTTCCTCCGTGCCTCCATCCGCCGCAGCGTCTGCAACTCCTTCCTCTTCCGCCACTCCTCCTCCGTTTCCGTCGGAAGCGAACACGTCCTCACCAGAGACCCCGTGCACCCCATCGCAGCATATCCCATCTCCTCGTCGCGCACAAACTCCGGTATGGAGGTTGTTCTCTTTATCTTCTTCGCTGTAGGGTCCACCCCGAATCTACCATTCATCGAAAGGCCGAGACTTAGTTCCAGCTCTTCTTTCTCATCCTCTAACTTCACCACTGGCATAGGCAAGTTGTGGTGTTGACTGTTGTTATTGTTATTACTATTGTTGTTCGCTCCCACGAAGGTTCTTAACAGATCTCGCGGGAAATTGTTCATTGGAGATTGCGTTGTTGAAGAAGAAATGTAATGATGGTGGTGGTGATGAGGGTTGTCTCTGTCTTCAACTTCTGCCATTTGAAGAAGAAACTAAGAGAAGGAGACAGGGACACGAGAGAGATGATGATAATAAAACCTCGGAGAAACGTGAAATTCAAGTGTGCAACTTGTTGGTGGTGTTAACCGAAGACGACTCCGGAGAAAAACCGACCAATTCATACGTTTTTGTTTGGAACAAAAGATTCTAGTTCTACATTTTCTGAGTGTGTTGCTGAGGACATAGAAAGACAGAGAGAGAGAGAGAGGGGGGGGGGGGAGAAAAAGATAATTTTTTTAGAGATAAAAGGGAAAAGGAGATAGAAAAGGCGAAGAGGGGAATTTGGGGGGGGGGGGGGGGGGGGGGGGGGGGGGGGGGGGGGGGGGGGGGGGGGGGGGGGGGGGGGGGGGGGGGGGGGGGGGGGGGGGGGGGGGGGGGGGGGGGGGGGGGGGGGGGGGGGGGGGGGGGGGGGGTTTTGGAGGGACACGCGGCGAGAGGAGCGGGTGGTGAGGTGGCGCGTACGAGGCTAGTGGTTTGTCTGGTAGTGTTGTAGGACTAGGAGAGGGAATTGGGTTGTGAGTTTCGATGATAGACACGTGTCGTTTGAATGGGTAGAGTAAAGGAATTGAAGTTACACGTGATTGAATGACAACGTGACACATATTGTACCCAACTTGCACACACTCTTTCTTTTCCTCACAAAAGAAAATCATATTTTATTTTTATATATTCACATGAATAACAATAATGAGGCCGAGTTTTCATATCATCTATGATCTTTTTATTTGTTGTTGATATCATCTCTATCTATATATATCTATCAGAGATATCTCTACTTGGATTCTAAATTTTTTACTACATCTCTCTCTCACTCTCTCTCTCTCTCTCTCTCTCTCTCTCTCTCCAATGATCACACCATTCCAACATATAAGGTCATATATTCTATTCCACCATTAGGCTCATGCTAATTGGTTATTTTATATCATTTCATTTCGATCCTTTATATCAGTTATTAGTTATCTATATTAATAATAATAAAAAATATATTTTCATTATTTTGTATATATATTTTACTAAATCATTTTATTATTATTTATTTTTAATTTTTTTATTTCTCTCCTAATAATTATTATTACTCTCATTTTATTTTTATTTTTATGTTAAAATATGTAAAAAGACACAAAGTCTCTCTCCACTATCAATAACAAAAAAACTATATATATTTCATTTTGATATTTTATATCAATTATCAGTTATATTACTAAGATGATATCATATGATTATTAAATAATCTTTTCTTTAAGTATATCATCAAAACTT
>PYAF01002672.1:93111-106341 GCA_007407185.1 Glycine tomentella | reverse complement strand
TAACTTTAAATTTTATCATAACATTTTCTATAAATTTTTATTTCTTTTTATACAGTATAAATATTAAATATATTTTATATTTATAAGACACTAAATTATAATTTTAAATAAATAGTAAAATATTTTAAATATAATAGATTTTATGTAAACTTGCGCATGTGAATTGCGTTTTTGAGATCTAAAGATGAGTTTAGTTTTTACATATTGTAAGTGTAAAAAGTTTTATATTGAAAGTTAATAAGAATTTATAATAAATATATTTTCTAATATAATTATTATAATAGAGATATAAAAAGTCTTACACTGAAAATTAGTTAAAAACTATAATAAATATAATCTTAAAAATAATTACTATAATTTATAATACTCCACCAAAAAAAAATTATAATTAAAGGTCTTAGTTAGAAATTAGAAACAACATTTTTTTTTCGGGGAATAGATTACATAAGCATCATGGAAATATGTCATGCACTCGTGCCCCATGATCAGTTGTTTGATTGATTGGAAATTAATTTTCTGTCTCAGTCAAATTAATACTGTGAATAACAACAAATTCACTGCGTTTATTAATTGAGGAGGGAGTGTTACCCAGCTACTCCTTTCTTGTTCTGTACCCAACTAGTTGAATGTGTTCGATCGAATGCTGAATCACCACATCACCACTTGCACACTTTCATCGGTTAAGACAGCTTCCACCAGCTTTCTTTGCAAGTGCATGTTCTTGCGTCTTTGTCTTTTTATAAGTATGTCTTCTCAACTCTTTCAACTTGAATTCAAGTTGAAAACCTTGGGTTGAAGACGAACACAATGTTGTTTTTTTTTTTAAGAAAATAATCTTGGCTTTTAGGGGTTGGTTGAGTGACTTCAATCACCAACTTGATTATTTGTTTCTTATTCTTTCTCTGCCAACATGTAAAGTAAGGATGTGTTTGCATTATAATTAATAAATTAACTATAGTTTCATCTAACAAAAAAGTAGTTTTCTTTTTTAATATTGTTTTTACTTCTATTCAATTTATTATTTGAGACATAAAATTAAGTAAAAGAATAAATCCTCATCAATTATAGTTTTTATCATATTTATATTACTTAAAAGTAAAACTAATCAGATTTTATTTAGATAACCATTATATTGCATCTCTTTTCTAAATATGTTTAGCACCCAAAATTATTTTATGAGAACACGTCTTTTATTATTTTGGAGCTTTGTTAAATTTGTGTTTTTGGTTACATTTGTTTTATGAAATTAATTTTTATTTTAGAGCATAAGATTCCTAAAAACATTCTTAAGAATGGTATTCTTTTAGAGAAGCTTAAGAATATTCTTGAAAACGTCTATGTTTGAAATATATTTATATCGTTTAAAAAGCTATTTTAAATAATATTTTACTACAGAATATAAGCATCCTAAAATAAATAAGATTTCCTTCTTCTCTCTTACTAGTTACTACCCGGCCCTTACCACTTTTTATTATCCATTTTATAAATTTTCAATACTTTTATGAAAATAAATGTACGAATTACTGAAAATCATTATAAATAAATGTCTAAAAAAAAAGTTTGACCTGAAAATATTTTTTCAAAACTTCTAAACAAACCTAAAAAAAAGTATAATTATTTTAAAATTTCCAAGAATAATAATAATAATAATAAAACAAAGAGCTTGAAACAAACATACAACTTATCCTGAAACTCAATCGCTTCCAAAAATTTGTGTTTAATTAGCGGTAATATCTTGAAACTCGCTTAGAATTTAAGTTCATTGTCTTTGAAAATTCTATCAAATATAAAAATAGGTAATAAATAAAATGAAAATGAAAGTTATTTAGTTACAGAAAAATAAAAATAATGGTGAAAGAGATAAAAACATGAATGGGAATAGCTGAAAAATAATACAGCAAATTCCATGCATTCATTTTAAAATTAATTTTTCTCTAAATTTTTTCTATCAAATAATCTTAATAATTTTCATTTATTACTCTCCCTCAATTTCTTATTACCTACCAATTCAAAATCTTTCAGTAAATTAAGAATAACCTCCATGTTCTAAGTCTATCTACAACTTATTCTAATGGTTTGCTTATGGCAGTACCATTAAATGGTCCCAATTTTGAGAACGACAGTCCCTTCACTCAACCAAAACCCCAAGTCCAGGGCAATTTTATCATTAGTAGGAACCTTTTTTCAATTTTTTAACTCACAAAAGAAATACTCTGGATTAAAAATAAGGAGTAACTATTAATTCAATATATGAAAATTAAGTTCAGATTCGTTTCAATAAACTCAACCTGTGTTATCAAGTATCCCACACACACTATTGTGTAATCAATCATTCATCTGACTTCCATGGATGCGACAGATCGGAATAAATCAATTATTTATCATTAACAGTTGATATAGAGTATTCGTTAATTTTTCTATTGTCAATTTGCTATAGCTTTCTTATTATTTTATTTTGCATTATTAGCACGATACCCAAGTATTGATCATTCCGTTCAAGGTTCCATTTTCATTGAATTATATTTAAGTGATTGTTTACAGGAATTTGTTGTACTATAGAAATTAAACATCGTTCAAATCGAATAAAAAAATATATTAACGTGTGGTCTATTTAGGGTTGTGTGTCGACTTATGATTGTCTGCCTTCTATTCGTAACCAGTGAAATTTCTTTACGTTTTGCTTCTAGTAGATTAGCTATTAGGATCAGACAATTCATGTATAATAATGTAAATGATCACTATTGCATAAAATTTTAACATTTGTTTTACAATAAAATTACTTTTCGTTTTCATAAACTTAAAAACTCTCTAAAAATAAATTAAATATTTTTCAGTATCTCAAAATGAGATGAAGTTTAATTTTAATTCTTCGAATTAAAAAAAATGATTTCTGATCTCCAAAATTTGAAAATAGTGCATTTTTGTAGTGATTATATGAGTTATCTCTAAATTAAAGCAACTAAAAACGTCTATAATACAAGATTGTTTACATAGATTATTATTTCTACACCTTATAATACTACAGGGATTTAAGAACTTTACATAAAATATTATTTCAATGTTAAGATTATTAAAATAAGTTTTTAACTATATTTTTCTTGCATTCCTCTTATACTTGACCTAAAAATTGCCTTTTTTATTGATATAAAAACAATAAAACGACATTATTTAACGTCACTAGCATAAAAAACACTTCCTCAAATGCTTTAGTGACAATTTCGGTAAACAACACGTTTAATATCTAAGTAATTTATATAAGCAACAGTGTTATAGATGTTTTATAAAGTTTGTCCAAATTTGAGGAACTTAATATACACTTTGTACAAATTTATGGGATTAGAAATATTTAAATGAACAAAAGGGAAAGGGGGGGTTGGATACAGTAAAACGTGTTAGAATATCACCATGTGATAAATTAAAGTTTAAATTTTTGGTAAAAGATATTTAGTATTTGATCAACTTTGAATAGGATTATTTTCCAAAGAAGAGACACATGGAAAAAAAATACTCAAACCAAAAAAGAAATTCTTCTCTGCTAAAGGTTCATTAATATAAACTCCAAAATAAAAAAAATAAAAAAATAATCAAGTTGTAGAGCATATCTAGCGTGTTTGAATTTTTTTAGGTTAAAAATGCGATACATACAATTCTATATAAATCTAACAGATAAAATAAGAAAGATGATGTTTTTGCAAATATACATTTACCTCAAATACACACTTAACAAGTTGAAAAAAAAAGAAAAGAAAAAGAGATGAGACAGAAAAGAAGGGCAGCAAAGCAAGGGTGGGAGGGAGAGAAGCAGACGCACCCCACAAAGTCCCAACCAAACCAACCATAATGGCATATATATGTTTCACTTTCTCGCTTTGATTTTAAATGCCTAGTTGTGTGACAAAAAAATGAGGTATCGAAACCTGGACCGTACGTATAGAACAGAATTATTGAGATCGGACGGCGGAGGAGAGTTGTGGGACAGACAAGGAATCTCCGGACAACACGGCAGCAGATCAGATTGAGGATTATCAGCGGATCCCGGTGGTGGGGCCCACCGCAGAGGAGAGGCCAACTTGCACTTTTTTCTTTAATTAAATAACAATGATTAAAAAATTATAAGAAAAATTATTTATTATCAAATAATATTATAGTAAATATTAAAAAATATAGAAAACATAATTTTAGTTATTTTAATAAAAATATTTATTTTAAAATTTAAAATTAATATTTTAAGATACTGATAAGTCTTTATTTTTTATTTTTGTTTTTTAGCGCGTTGCTGCAGCGGGAGAGTGCCACGCGTCCCTGCACGGTTCAGGAGAGGACCAAGTTGCGAACACGGGTGACGTGGCTAACGTGAGGGTGGTGAGAAAAAGTGTACGTTGTGTGTCAGAGTGACGTGACGGGTGGAGCTAGCACCCTACAACTAGCGACTCGTTTTTTTTTTTCTTCTCTATGTTGGACACGTGTCTGTTTATGGTCGCACCCATCCCTGCTTTGCTGTCTTCCTTTTAAAGCTACTAGGAGTTGTAGAAAACTCAAATGAAAATGACGTTTCTCTCAAGCAGGCAGATTTTTTACATGAATCCTAGATTTTTTTTTTTTTGGTTTGTTTAGAAGATGAGAAGGGCTAATATACTCTTGTGAATAAAGTCTCTGTGTTTATACAATAATTAAAAGTTGATTCTTATACGTTTTTGATGCATGTAATTCAATAATTTTTATTTTTTATTATTGTAAGTTTTTTTTAAAAAAAATTTAGTTCATGTAAGTTGATCATTTTTATTATTGTGCATTGTTTCTTGAGTTTATTAATTCCTCACAATTTGCATGCTACTAAAATTGCTTGCTTTGGGCCTATAAATTTGCGTCATGTGGTTGAAGAAAACGTTTTCGACACTTATTGGATGAGTTCATCAAACTTGGAAAAATACTGACATTGATATTATTATTTTTTTCACATTCTAAGCCATATATACATGTACCAATAGATCTTTCCTACTTATTATATTCATACCATATCCAACCTGTTGAATGCATTCAATCAATTCCATTAATTTGACAATTTTCATAGTAGTTAATAATGCATGCAAATCAGCATTTTCATTTTTTACTATCAGTATGTAATTGAGGAGATATGACCGATTTAAATCCAACTAATAAATATCGCATTCCCGTCTAATATTCAAGTCAAGTCCATTTGGAAATAAACAGCGTTTAAAATTTAAAATGCAAATAATTGTTGCACCATTTACCACATTATCTTCACCCTTTACCAATATACACATTTAACAGCTCTTGCTCTTGGTTATTCACTCAGTTTCCATTTAATTCTTCCTCTGCAGCGCCTTCCTAGACAGATAGCATATAAAAAACATAAAACCTTGACCCAAGTCATTCCCAGATTTTACAAGTATATCAAAAAGCAAAAAATGGAACCAATAATAACCCTTTTTAAATTAAAATCTCAACTTAGATATAAAAATGTTGCATCATAGCAACAAATAAAAAAGGACTGATGGTTAACCTACTGCCAATTCCAGTCATAGCATCTGTTTCAATTTTTTAAAAGAAAAGACTATCTATTCCTGATCACTACCATCCCACTAACATCATAGCAATAATAACAACTAGAAATACTACAACTGTGCAAATGCAGTGAAAGAAACATGAGAAACTTTGGAAGGTTGAGAGTGACAAGATAATTCCACGGATTTCCATATGCTTGTGACTGACCCAAAAAAGGGGGTCTCAGAACAACCTCCCAAAAATCATCCCAGTATTTCAGTTGGAAACAGCATTTTGTTTTTGTCCACTTGACCAGCCACCTCTCCCTTGGTGATAACCTTCTCCATGACCACGACCCCGACCTCTACCAGAAAACTCGCCACGGCTTACATAATCATTTCGACCGTACCCCCGACCACCACCATAATTCCCACGACCCCTGAAACTGAAAGAGTCATTTCGTAACCCGCCCCTACTAGGTGGGATCCTAGGTCTTCCAGTACTGTTAATGTCACTGCCCACTGAAAGAGAACAAACAGAATTGTCAACTATCATGGAGCTCTTAATATAAAAGCAGTTGGTTCTCTCTCTTTTTGTTCTGTTGAATGAATGACAACAATTTTATTTGTAATAGTTAACTTCAAATTACCTCGGGTAGTGGTTCTCTTTATTTCAACTACAGCTTGACGCCCCCCAATCGGAACAGGTGAAGCCTGAGAAAGTAAACTAACTGTCTTAAATAATGAACAAAGATCTGAAGATTTTCACATCAATAAGTAACAAATGAGGAATCATATAGAAAACACGAAAAACTTCAGACATAATATAAAAATTATGTATATTATGATGGGGCAATACAAATTACAACAACCAGTCGACTGTTATATACTAGGCTGGAAAATCATGCTGCATTCCATTCCATTGACCATTTGGCCTAATATAATACTCTTTCCCTTTGGAGACAAGGAGGAGAGAATGGGGAAACCATAGATTTGCAGGTAATATGTGACCAACAGTAAAAATTATAGCAGCTAGCATACTGAATATTAATGATGGTCAGAATTCTATTCTCAATAGAAGGGTAGTCTGTTCTAAATGCTTAAATATGTCCAACCAACCCAGTTAGGCCCTTTATTAAAGAAAGATGACACAGAATTTTGAATTCAATTTATTCATGGCTTATCTTTGAACTTCCTCGATTTAAACCAGAACAAAAACCAATACTTATTTTGAACCAAGGGTTCAAAGCTGGTTCCCCAGGTTGGATGACCAGCAACTCCACCGTTACATCCATCAATGTACCCTGCTCCAGATTCAACAAGAATAAGGGATAAAAAAAAGCCAAAAAAAATGCATCCAATTGAAAGGACTCTATAGATTATACAACGAAAAGCGGGAAAGGGGGGAGGGTTCAAAAACAGTGGACCAGGGCTTAATTGCCCAAAATTTAAAAAATACACACAAGAGGAATTGGCATTTATGAGAATAAGTGCAAATGATAGAACAAGACTCCCAACCTCCAATGACTTGGGAAGGTCAGACGCACACAAGTGGAATTGTGTGTATTTTTTAATTTTTGGGCAATTAAATAGATATACAGGGTAAAATATATTTAATCTCCATGAACCCAAGACTTATCCCCCTTCATATCCAGTGAAAATGTTAGTTACATAGTTTAGAGTTAAAACAATCTTTTTTTCTTGTTTCATGTGCCTTGTGATTTGCAGAATGAGCTGAAGTACCAAATTTGGTTAAATCATTCCTAAATCTGCATAAAAAATTCAAAATAAACTGAAGGAGCTAAATTTATCAGAAGGCATGGCTAAAAGCCACAAGTTGGAACCGCAAAATAGCTTCAAAGCTTGCTCAATTGGAAGTTAAGTAAGGATCCATTCTAGGTAGCTGACACTCATCTATGTTAGTCTACAGTCTGGTCAACTAGGAAGCACATGTCTAACACTAGTACAACTACCTTTGAAGTTTCAGTGCTGGCTGACTAATGATTGTTGTAACTTCTGGTGAGGTAGGATATCTTTTTTTGCACAAAGTAATTAATGAAAGTAAGTAATGCAAAGGAAACATGGGAAGGAACAAAGATTGGAAATACAGCTACAGTAATTTTGAATACAATGGATAGTACTTGATGAACAGTAATATTTTAATTAATATTTCATGTCATATCCATCCCTAAAGTAAAGTGCATTCATTAAGTGAAGGGAAGAAAAGATAACAAGCACAATACTAAATTGAGGAAAACATGAAACAACTCAAAAATAGCAGAAGGGGAAAGCAAGATGAATTCATCAGCTTAACATCGGGAGAACTTCAGTTTGGACATTTTACACCCGCCCCTCTCTCTGGAACAATAGTATGAATCTCAAATTCAGTTTGTACTGAGAATTCAAAACACAGCACCATCCCCATACAGTTTAGGCATTAAAATTGAACTTTAAAGACTTCAAGAATTTTATTTCAGCACAAAATGATTGGATTGTCATTTTGCTTTAATTTCTAATTTAATGGATCCATAAATTAAAAGTACCATAGGTTTTCCCTAGATATGTACTTTCCAACAATTGCTAAACTATGATACATTTTTCAATTTCTTTTACTCTTCCACAAAATATAAAATTTTTCAAGTTTTATTTGTTATGCACATGTGGTTCTTTACTCTCAAGAAAATATCATTTTATTATTCATAATATCTTTTGCAAATACTAAATCCAAATTCCAATAGTAGACAAATGAATTAGATGCCATAGCAAACCAGATGTAGATGGAAAAAACCCTGAGAACACTAAACCAAGATATTACTAGACAGTACTAGCATAGGACAGATTAAAGATCTGTTATTGTTTTAAGGAATACATTTACTGAAGTTAAAATAAGGGATACAACTTATTCAAGTAACCTCAAGCAAGTGCAGTACAGAAACTACCACCAGCTAGATGTAGAAGTAATGCACTACCTAGAATATGAGTCAGCTATAAAGGAGCTGAGTAGGCTGAAAACTAGATGCAGGGATGGTTGAAGTTTGTGTCAATAGAAGACTATGTAAACAAGAGAATACGTTTAAGTTTCAAGTGATAATTTTTTTTATAATTTTCTATATATAATTCAACATCACATCAACAGCACTTTTAACCTAAGTTAATTGAGGTCGGTAGTAGATGAACCTAATGATAGATTGGAAATAAGACAAAGAAAGAGAAAGGGAGAGGGGAAAAAAAAGGGGAACTAAGACAAAAGAAAGGAAAAACATGCTAAAAGAAAAGAAGGGTGAAAGGAGGAGAGGGGAAATGAAGAGGAAAAGAACTAAAATTATATATAATTCTTATGCCAAATCATTACCATATATTGAGAGCAGTGACAGAATTATAAATTATATATACAACAGCAGCCAACTTGAAATTACTCCCAAATTAGCAAGCAGCTTCAACAGAATAAATATAATTAACTAGCATAATTAAAAGCCAAAATTCTAGAAATCTTAAGTTATCCACTGATGAGGACTATACCTGAATTGCACTATTCATGGAATTTAGAGATAGGAACTCAACAAAGCCAAAACAGTATCCCTGCTGCTGTGACAACAAATAAAGTGTTTCCAACAAAACTTCATTAGGACTGAAGAAAAAGCAAAAGGGTAATTTGAATGCGTTGTTGACCTGATAATCACCTTATTATTTCTGACTTGGATGCCTCCTGGCTTGATGGGCCCAAATTTCTTAAACTCCAGTTCCAACTGAGCAGCCGTCACATTTAAAGGCAAATTTCGAATGTAAATGGAGTGCCCTTCAACTGTTGGAAGAATTTGTTTATTAGAAGCACAAATATGTTTTAAGAAAAATATTTGGCCAAGTTGCAAGCAGCCAACTTAATGACTTAAAAAACATAAAATGATATGTTGCTTTAAAATTCATTTTCTTCAGACTTTGAAACACAAAGCATGACATATGTGAAAATTGAAACAAAGAACATGTACCTTCCTCATGAGCATCACTACTTTCAGGGTTGTTAACACTATCCAAAGCTGCTTCAGGCACTTCAGTAGATTCTACTGACTCAACTACCTTGTTCTCAGTTTTGTTAGGCCCTGACTTTAGTGTATTAGTAGGCACATAGACTTTAGTTGCAACTGAACCCCCTTTTTGGACTTTCACCTACAACAAATCTAATAAGCTTCAAAAACTGAATAACAACAGTGCTTGTAAGTGAAAGGTTTCTAGCAATACTCACAATTGATGCATAAGATTTCTTCTCTTGAGCTGAAGAAGCCAATTCTGTGGCCTGAGAATCATCATTACCATTTGACTGAAAATGTGGTTCTACATTGTTGTCATTCTCAACAGGTACCTGTCTCTCATGGTGATTAGATGGCTCATAAGCATTCTCAGCAACAGTTTGACCTTTGTTAACATGAGAATTTGTGGGGTCTGGTGCAGAAGAATCAGCAACATGACTGGGTTCTGTAAAGAAAGGAGAGCAGCACGAATATAGCTCCTGAATAAATTTTGAAAGAGAAGATACAATTTTTTGAATTATAATCTTGCCTGTTTCTGGTGTTACTGTAACAGCAGCTGCATCACCATCTCCAGTAACTGGAGGCATTTCTGATGATTCATGGTCTTCTACATACCTAAAAACATCATTCAGAACAAAATAGCCATTGTCTTGTGGAGCAAGAAAGAATGACTGCGCAAATTTTCTTCTCAAGTTATCCTTGCCAGTCAAGCATCCAGTCACCAGCACAGTCACTCCTTCCTTGTATGATTTTTGAGCATCTGCAGTCTTTATCTCTGCTTTAAATTCCTTGAAATTTAGTGATAGAATCTTCTCATTAATGCCCTGCACCATAAACCCTTAGACTTAGAGATCAGCAGAAAGCCTGAGATATATCTATTAAATATTTACAGAAGCACAATAAAATCTATATGGATAATGTTTCATCTTCTCAACTTTATAAAACGCAGGGAAATAGAAGTATAACCCATCAGCTGCATGAAGCATATAATATGAACATGAACGGGGTTGAAAAAAGAATTACCAGTGCATTAAAGTCTAGTGGATAGTATGAGCATGTAGCAGTTTTAACTTGAAATTCAATAGCAATGAATTATAATAGATATCAAAAGGTGGCATTACTTTACATCTTACAAGTTACAATGTTTCTTCTCTGTGATGAAACATCTTTAGAAAATCAAAGGAAGCTATATAGGCACCAGTTTTGTACCAGGAAACTTACTTTCATGGTCGTAACTGAAGTCATCACGCCACTGGAATCAGGACGGCTTATCACACTAGAGTCCTGGTAAAACCGATAGACCAAATCCGGTGAATGGTGAAGAATATGGTAATACTGCTCAACAAATGCATTACCAACAACTTGGGCACTGGGAGTAGTTGGAGGAGTAGCTGTTTGCAGAGCCATCTGTCCAAAACCAGTTGATCAATATTTGTAATGCAAGAACATTTTAGATACACATAAAAGTGTAAAAAACTAGGTATCACATTCCATTTAGATCTAAATGGTCTCTACAAAAGAATTGCTCTAATGCTCTTGGACGGAACACTGGTGTCATTTGATCGAAGTAATTGATCTCACCTATTGAGAAAGAGCTTTTGTTGTTGTTGAGAACAAGGATGAGTTCTTGTCAATAAACATAGTCCGTATGTTCAAAGTTCAAATATGTATTAATAATAAATACAACAAATCTCAGCTAGGCATAACATTTTTAAGACACTATGTCAAGATACTCATTACCACAGACAGGTGTAAACGAGATATGATCCATATAATTGTTGTAGGTGCATACAATCAATATTCATCCATTGTTTTTGTAGGACATGTAGGCACAATGGGATGAGACAAATTGAGACAAGGCAAGGCAGGGAGAAGTATTAGAAGATGAAACCTACCTTAATAGTCATCTGCTAGCTAGAATAAAGCAGCGGGGATTTGAACACTAGAAGCAGTCCTTAAGTAAAGCCTATTAATTTTACCAAGTTGGAGGTATCAACAATTCAACATACTTAAACTAGTTGCTAATCCAAGACTTGTTATGCTTCAGTAACTGACCATGATCATTAATTTTCAATTATATCACCACTTGAAAAACTAATAAAAACAAGTAACACATTATGTTCATATAATCTATAAACAGTGTTCCCTATAATACTGAATGCAAGAAAAGGAACATGGTTAAAGTTGAAGACACATAACACAGATGGAAATTGGTTTTGACTAATCTTGAATATAATTAAAAAAAAAAAAAGTTCAAAAATAAAATAACTAGTGTCCATTCCCCCGCGAGAGAAACTTGTGAGAAACTAAGAAAGACAGTATATAACTAAGAGAGAAGGCAACATAGAAAACAACAACAAAGCAACACACATTCTAAAAATTAAGTGAGATCGTCTTAATCTATCATATAACCAAACACATACACTCCAACGAAAAACAATAATCAAAAAGCCTAATTGTATTACCGTACTAGCCTCAAGCACATTACCCCAGACGCAAAGAGAAACATCAACCTCAAATCTAAACCCTAAACCACAGTCACAGCACGAAACAAACAACACCCATCTGAGCTCAACTCCCCCAGCAACCGAATCAAATATTATCCACAACGAAAAATCTAAACTTGGAAGCATAGAACAAAACTTCACAAACAAACACACTCCACTTCAATCTCCAAGTTGCCACAAAGGCAGTCGAATCAATAATGTCTGATCAATACTAAGAATGATGCCATTGTCGGAACCGTTAACATAAGACGGGCATTGCCCATTTGCAAAGATTAAGGAGTTGGTTAAAAGGGAAGAGAGAGAAAAAAAGTGTTCAAATTGTGGAAAACGATGGAGACCCATTTGAGAGGAGAGTGAGAAAAG
Organism: Glycine tomentella; assembly: GCA_007407185.1. NCBI lineage: Eukaryota > Viridiplantae > Streptophyta > Magnoliopsida > Fabales > Fabaceae > Glycine > Glycine tomentella. The sequence goes on along the minus strand of PYAF01002672.1, from coordinate 93,942 downwards.
AGAGAATGTGGAGTACCTGGGAAGGGTGCGATTGCGAAGATGACGAGAGATGGCACAGTGAGAGTGTGGGATTGTGAATGTGAAGTGCAGAGGAAAGAGACCAACGGGAACAGCTTGCGCACGAAAAAAGGTAGTGTGCGAAAGCGAAAACTACTGTGATCAGTGGAACGCTTAACTCACTGTGAAGTTATCATTTGGGTCAGGTTCCTTCATATACGGTTCGTGAGGTTCACCACTTGGGAAACTGCCAACAACGCAACTTAGATTTGACTTGACTTTTAAGGTTAATAACTCTCACGTGCACGTCCACGAATCATTTCATTAGTTCTGTTTACACAAGTCATTTAATCTAATGTAGGATTGGATTAAAGTCTCCAAAAATTGAGTTTGTAAAAGCAATTAAGTGTTGTTTTTTACAAAACTAAATTTTGAGGCAAAGATTCAATGTATAAATGTACTTTTATACGTATCTGAATATATATTATGAAATTTAGTTTACTCTCCCAAAGTACATTTAGCATCTAAAAGTAATTTTTAAACTATCAACTTAAAATGTCCCTGATCCTAGTACTTATAATATAAAAACAACTTTTTATATTGTTATTTTAAATAATAATTATTATTATTATAAAAACTTTGCTTAAAGTGATTTTTGATGAAATGAAAGTATAACAAAACTTATATTAGTAAAATATTAAAATTAAAAGTTAAATTCTTATCAGTATCCCACCCACGTTGCAACCTTCACTTTACATTTTGATTATTTTAATTTTTGTTATAATTTTTTTTTCACTCCTAAGTAAATGATATTTTATAAAATTTAAAATTAAA